>QEPC01006872.1:2958362-2972846 GCA_003113815.1 Sphenodon punctatus
TGTACATTAATGACACTAGCAGGACTCAACATTATAGCCAGAAACTGGAAAACAGCAAAGAACCTGACAGAGAACGAATGGACAAAAAGATTGTGGTATATGTATACAATGGAAAAAATAACATCAACCCAAGAAAAGAAAGCAAAGAACTGTACTACCAGATGGTTTACATGCATTGAAAGCATACAAGGATACACAATAGAAGAAGAAACGAAGTCATATCTTGTGGATTACAATATATAGAAGAATATTATAGATACCTTAACAATTGTTATTATATGTTAAAATATGTTATAATATGTTAAATTATGTTTATTGTTTATTATTTAATAAAAAGGAAAAAAAAATTAAAAAAAAAAAAAAGAAAGGCGGAATCACTCCAGTTGAGATCAAAAGCTAACTTTCTAAACTGTGTAATGTAATCTAACAAAGGGGTCTTGCCGTGGCGCAGATGGAGAATTGCCTGTTCCGCATTTCTTATTCTATGGGGATAATCAAATTTTAAAAAAAACTGTTTTAAGAACCCTTTATAGTTTCGTAATAAGTCATCATCTGCAGCTAGGAGGGGGGTAGCCCAATCTAAAGCCACTCTGCCCAACAGCCCAACAACATAAGCCACCTTAGACTGATCTGATTTATACGTAAGGGGTTGAGTTTGAAAAGTAAGGTTGCACAGGGCCAAAAAAACCTGACAAGCCTTTCTGTCCCCATAGAACTTGTCTGGGTGACGGGCCTTGGGCTCTCTAGGAATCAGGGCCACTGAGGGGGAACCAGGAGAGAGGGAGGTAGCACCCCTAGATCTGCCCTCCTCGTCCTCCATGGGAACAGACAAGGGCTGGTCCATGGATTCCTGCAAGGCTCGGTACTGGGACCGAAGCTCCTTGTTCTCTGTTTTGAGGTCTTGGACCTCCATGGTGAGGGACTGGACAGCATGCATAAGCTCCTGAATTTTTTGGTCTTCGGAAGTCATAATATTTCCAAAAGGGAAAAAGGATGCCGGTAATTCTGTCACAGGGGAGGGGGGAAAGGAGGGGGGAACGACAGGGATTGGGGTCCAATCAGGCAGGAAAACCAGGGAAGGGAACAAGGGGCCCAAGTATACGGAGCGGCTACCTCTATAAAGGAAACTTCTCTCAAGACTATAATGTCCCTCAGGGTAGAGTGTGGGCTTTTCCCCCTTTCTCAGAGGGCAACCCTTTTCATCATTGGGACACAAGGAGAGGTAGCCAAATGCCCCCAAGACCAAGGGAAATACAGGGGTAGAGGGGAAGAGGCAGGTGCTCGGGGGTATACATGGGATCCCGGGCACCGTGCAAACAGAAGTGAAGCGGAGCGACGGGAAGGAAGGGGCCCAAGGGAAAGGGAAGGGGGGAAGACAACAAGGAAAGTAAGGGAGGAGGGAGAGGTGGAGGACAGGACTTGCGATCAAAGGAGGGACTTGGGGGAGATATGCAGGGAGGGAAGAGCAGGTACGGAGTTGGGGGACCAGGTAAGCTACAACCCACAACACCACCATTCTCTTTCATGAAGGAGGGATACAAACAAACACAGTAACACACACTCACCAACTCTCACTCTCGCAGGGGGGAGGGAAACAGGCTCAGACACTCAATACCAAGCTCTCAGTCAAGGCTAGGCCAGGAAGGTTCTCAAGGAAGCAATGGGGGCCAGTCTCTCACGAATGATTACCGGTGGAGGCTTCAACCCCCACCGGTCACTCTTATAGAAAAACCCTGATTGAGGACAGGTGCGCTCAGGGCAGGGCCCTAAGCCGCCGCTGAGTCCTCCACCGCCCTCCACACGCTGTGGGAGGGGTCTGGAGCATCCTCGAAGCGCCGGGTAGCTCCACCCCTCCCACAGCGGCGCCTCCAACCTTCCCGGAACTTCCGCATGTCGGGTCGTTGCTAGGCAATGAGACCCAAGCTGCCACGTGCGCCCTGACATGAGGCTACCTGGTGAGTTCATGACTGAGATGGGATTTGAACCCTAGCCTCCTAGATCCAAGTCCCAGCAGCATTGGATCCACCAGGTTGTACTGGCTCTCCTTAAAGCAGCTATTATCATGAAAGGAATACAGCCCTATTGCTAGCTCTTCTGAGGCCACAGAGAGCTCACTGCATGGCACACAGCTGCACTGAATGGCATCCAACTGATCCACTGCAGCCTGGCCATCACCACCTGATGGAAGGGTTTGTATAGCAGGATGCTAAGGCAATAGCACAGTGCTTGAATTCTAGGGAAAAGGCGGGGGGGACAGGCAGGCCATTAATGAAAACGCCAACTCAGTCTCTTCATCCCCCCAATGGCAATATCCCCAGCCACCAGAAACCATTCCCCACCTTGACTCTAGCTTCAGCTCCTCCCCACCCTACAGGAGGCGGGGCAGTAGGAACTACCGATAGGATTAAATGCCCTTGCAGGTAACCTGCTGCATTATGGGGGGGTTCATAATTAGACTTAAATGCTCTATGGAGTGTTGCCACCTCTCCTGGGGTAGAAAACTGGACAATGTTAATTTTCATACATTTGCAATGTGTTGCTTTATGTAAATAGATGCAAACTGAAAAGAGCTCATACCCTGAAGACCGGCATGAGCTGGGGTATGGTGGTCAGGTTCTGGGACTACAGGGTAACAGAGGGGGAGGTTGGGGCACAGGGTCGATGCCTGGGGCAGGAGCTGGGTGCAGAGACATGGGGATTAGGTAGAAGATAGAACAAGAAGGAATGGGCTTAAATTGGAACAATGTAGATTTCAGTTAGATATTATTAGGAAAAACTTCCCAACTGTGAGAACTGCTGGACAATCGAATAAGTTGCCCACAGAGGTTGTGGAATCTTCCTCTTTGGATGGTTTCAAACCCCAGCTGGACATGCATCTGTCTGTGATGCTGTAGGCAGAGGATAGAGGTTGGACTAGATGACCCTTGAGTTACCTTCCAACCCTATAGTTCTCCGAGTCTGTGACTGCAGATAGTGATGTCAGTTTAAGACTTCAGTGTCTGGACATTTGGCCCCCTACCTGACACAGAGCAAAGATCTCTGATTCCTGAGCTGTCCAGATGAAAACCATCTGGGTGGCATCCTTGCTCCATGGGAAAAGATGGGATGCAGAGTTCAGAGCGAGCAACCAAGTGAGATGGTTGAGAGCAGTGTGAGCAGCTCTGACACCCGTGCTGCCCCTGCTCCTACAGACCGCAAGTGGGTCAGTTGCACAAAGCAGGGCAAGGGGAGGGGGGGCAGGGCAGCAAATAAGAGAGTGAGTGAGAAGAGGGCTAGAAGGGCCCTAATAGACTTGAGAAGTAGATGATGCCCCCAGCACTTTCAAACCTCAAAGGTAGAGGTGCTCTGATATGAGCTAAGGAACCTGCCCCCAATTTGAACATGGGGCTAGCAGGCTAACACTAGGAGGCTGCATGACTCTGCCTGGGACAGAGGGAAGGTCTCCACATGCTCACAGGGTAACATCTGCTCTCCCCTAGGCATGCTGGGCTTCGCCATGGTGGCGGCCTATGGACTCTACAGGCTGAAGGGCAGAGGGAGCATGAAGTTATCTGTGCACCTGATCCACACCCGTATAGCTGCCCAGGCCTGTGTGGCAGGAGCCATAACTCTGGGTAAGTGGGGGCCAGGGTTATGGGGAGGGGGGAATGGAGGGTATTAGCAACAGTCATGGGGAGCAAACCCCTGTCACATTATCCTCTGTGGCCCAACTCCAAGGAATATCCTGGCCACTGCCTCCCCCTATTCCTCCATTCTGCTTGGCCCAGGAAGTAGGGTGGCCAGATATGCAAATTTTAGAGGACCCTTATGAGAAATACAGGCTGTAGGGCTGCCTTGGCTCAAGGCAGCCCTGCAGCCTGTATTTCTCATAAGGGTCCTCTAAAATTTGCATATCTGGTCACCCTACCAGGAAGCCAGGGAACTGCTAGAAATTGCTTGAGGAGGGGTGGGGAAGAACACCTGCTAGCAGCACCCTTCGCCTGCTGAGCACTGCAAACAAACATGCAGGCACCTCCCCAACCCCTATCCTCTTCAGCAGCCTGCCCAGCAAGCCTGAGTCACTACAGATCAATGGCGACAGCTATGTGGGTCATGCTCCCCCCTGTCCTCAGTCATATCCTTGCAGGGAGCTGTCGAGCTGGCAGCAGTGGGCAGGGAAGACTTTGTCAGTCCAAGCTGGGGTGAGGCGTTCCAGATCAGGGCCGGGGTGAGGTTGATTTACAGGACAAGCTTTATGGGCCAAAGTGGGGTTAGTGCAGAGCAGTGGTTCCCACACTGGCCTTCCAGGGCACATTTTATATGATCCACAACTGGCCCGCAGAAGCAGCCATGGCTCCAAGAAAGGAAGTTTGGAGTCTGCTGGCCTTGCAGCTGTCTCCTGTATCCTTGTGGGCTTCTGATTTCCAACCTAGAGCTCCATGGTTTTGTCACTTAGTTTTGATTTGCCTGCAGGGTGACTAGTGTGCATGGCCTGACCATGACTTCCCTGTGACCAACATGTATGTGGTGCTGACCCCCACCCCAGAAATGGATGTGGCCCCAGGAGGGACAAAGCCATAGAGCTGTGGCCAGGCTGCAATGAGGACACACTAAGCCATGGACATCAGTCCAGCAGGTGCAGGAAGAAGCCCATGAGAGAGCACGAGGGTTAGCTATGCTTGGCCCAGTGGTTCAGAAAGTTTGGGAAGTGTTTGTTTTATGGGATTTCACCCCCTCTTGGGCTTGTCCCAATGAAGCTAATCTAGGAAGAATCCCAAGGCAAGTCACGTTCTCAGTGCAGGCCCTGCAAAGCTGGTGGTCTTCTGCATGCTGTTGAACTTGGACAAGGAGTTCCCATACAGCAGCCACTCTCCAAGCCTCAGGAATGCTGGGAGGCAGGCTGGGCTGGGAGCCAGGTAGAGGACATCAAAGATAAACACCAGGAAGATTGAGCTTGTGTGCAGGGAAACTGATGGATCCCAGAGCAGCAGAGCGCCCTCCCCTGGGCTCTAGACATCATTGGAAATGCAATTCTCAGACCTAGCACTTGCGGTTGTGACTCCTCAGAAATGGGGGATTTGTCTTTGTAGCCTGGAATATTATTTGAGGAAGTGCTGAGCCCTGGGAAGGCCCCTTGACACTCAGGGAATGCAAGGCCTTGACAGAAATGAGAATCAGACCCACCGGAAATAGAACTGTACTCAACAGGAAAGAGAGCTTCTTGCACTGCATATCATGGGCTAAAAATAGTTCCCAATTAAACCTACAAGTACAGCACAACGCAGAAACCTTGGAATACAGGACCCCACTCTTCTTCCACTAGCAGGGCACAAGGAAATGTTTTTGGTTTCCCCCCCAAAATGTCCTGTCAGGGAGCCAGCCAGAATTTCTTCCTCTGGAAAAGTTGCTTCCAGCCAGCCCTCCCTAAATGTTTGTCCTGACTTAGTTCCTAATCTGCATTGGCTGTTAAATATTGATTCTTGGTTTTTAAACACCATTATCAGTTATTTTTAAATGTCTGGCATCTATGGATTCCCCCCCAATAACTACTCCCTCCTTTGTCATTGCTTTCTTATCTTTCCCTGTCCTGCATTTACTCAGCCTGTAGTTTGGACCAGTTACCAGCCTGAGGAAGGGCCCTGCGTGGCCTGAAAGAATAAAAAGATAGCATCTGAACTACTTGGGCCCAAATGTTGTTGGAGATGGAGACAAACAGCAACAGCCCCCGCCTCTGTCTCTCTAGTGCATAAATTCAGTGGATACCTGTCACGGGATTGGGGTCCACTACCCCACTTTTCTGGGTTGGGTGACTCAGTTTCCCGTTTGAAATCCGTTCTCTCTCTAGCTGATTCAGTCCTGCAAAGGGGACAACACTTTTGTCTCCCAAGCTCCAGAAACTTCCTACTCACAGACTCTTTTCTCTCTGGGTTCGCAAGTGCTTGAGGGCACAAGATACTCAGACTGTGTTTCCCAGTGTGAGACAGAAAGCACTTCTTAGTAAAGAAGAAAGTTTATTGATTACATAAACAAAGGTAGTTTGAATGCAGAGTGGCAAATAAAACAAAAGTACACACATTCCTAGTCTGTACTGAATAGGTCCCTAGTTAATATCTTACCCTTCAGAAAGTCCATGCACTTGGATCCATTTCTCAGCCAGATGTAGTGAGGCTGGGCTTAGAGTCCTTAAGCTGGTTAGAAAGCAAAGTCTCTTCTCAATACATTGCTTCAACAGACTAGCTGACAGGCTCCTGCCCTCCAGCTATATTCCGAGACTCAGCGAGTCCCAGGTTGAGTGAGTCCTCAACTGACACAGACTCTATGGGTCCAAATGTCCCTTTTAAGTCCTTGAGGGGGGAGACCCTAGTTTCTTCTTGAGTCTTCCAGAAAGTCCTTTTTGTTTTCCCCTCTTTTCTCCTGAACCTGTGGGCTCACTCATGTATGCAGTTTCCTTTCATTTGCATTCTTAAAGCTGCTGTTAGAGACACTCACACCTTTTGGAAAGACCTCTGTTTACATATCTATGCCCTTGGGGGGCTGTGCTGCTCCTATTTCGCAATGTCTCCTCTTTCACAATGTTACAGTAATGGTTTAACATCTCTCAGCTTGGCATCATTGCCACAGATTGGTTTCTATAACTTAATAGTACATGTTACAAACTGGTTTCTATAAATTAACAGTGCATGTATGTTCCCTCTGGTCATGTGTGACCCTATGTTCCTTTGTGACAATACCACATTCCATCCCAGAGCTGGTCAAATTTTAGTGGAGAGTGAAATGTGCCACAGAGCAGAAATTCCTAACCTGTTGGGGGCAGGACTTGGGTCATAATCCCATTGCTGTTTGAACCCCTTTGCATGTCCTCCTTGTCTGGGGTCACAAGATTAGATTTACATCCCAGAATAGGATCATGCAGGCCAAAAAGTTGAGAATAACTGCCCTGGTGACTTTTGTTAAGCAGTTTGCCACTCAGGACAAACCATGCTATGTTAACACCATTACCTCCCATAATGGGACACAGTGCTGTAGGGGGCAGCAGAGATGGGGGTGGGGTGGGGGTGGAGAGAAGATCTGTGCTCAGGAGTACAGGGAGCCAGGCAGGACATCAGTGGCTGATTGTCATTGTCAGTACTTCTCAATCTCAGGCGTGCTTTATTTATGTTCCTTGAAAGCAGAAAGGGACATAAATATCTAACAGGGTGGAAACGGAAGTGGGAGGTGCAGATAAAAGGGATTCTGAAGTATTTAGACTACTCCTGCCCCCACTGTCCCTGTGCCTCCAGAGCCCTCCCTGACACAGTTTCCTCTCTCGCAGGTGCAGTCTACAGCATGTACAAAGACTACATACTCAAGCCATTTCCAGACAAAACCCAGAAATAGACAGAGAAAGCATTTTCTCCACAAGCGGCCAGAACTGAAGACTTCTACAGCAATGCTGGGGGCAGGGACACAATTAACATCCCCCTTTGCAGAAGCTAAAGCCTCCACAGA
Source organism: Sphenodon punctatus (assembly GCA_003113815.1). Taxonomy (NCBI): domain Eukaryota; kingdom Metazoa; phylum Chordata; class Lepidosauria; order Sphenodontia; family Sphenodontidae; genus Sphenodon; species Sphenodon punctatus. The sequence goes on from QEPC01006872.1 coordinate 2,965,830, forward strand.
CAAATGCTCCGTTTGCTGCTGCTGTTGAGTTCTGTGTGTCCTGCTGCTTCTTCCATAAAAGCTATATTTAAAGGGAGGATTGATGCAATTCTTGGCAAACACTTGGAGCAGTGAGGCAGTGGGTAGCATTTTGTGCTGTTCTGTTAGTCAGGCCAGAGCAGAAGGGATGGAGAGCCAGGGCCATTGATTCTATCCCCTGTTGTGCCGCTGACTCTCTGGGTGTTAACAAACAAGATGGTAGTCTACTGGCTTGTTTATCAAGTGTTTCATCTCCCACCGGTCATGTGGCCACCACCCATCAGATATGCAGCCCCCACTCGTAACAGGGTCCCAGCGCACGCAGAGCCCGCCATGCAGGCAAACGTGGGCTAATGTACATCCATGTGTCTGCATCCCGTAAGTTATGTTGCGTACAGCCTTTGCACCTACAGACCAGCCAGCACCACAAAGTCCTGGCTAGTTATTATTATTAACAAACATTTATATAGCGCCAGCAGTGTACCTGGCACTTTACAAAGTAATAAAATAGACACGGTCCCTGCCCCTAGGGCTTACAATCTGAGAGACAGGAGCTGGGGGAGAGACTTAGGAAGGGGAACAGAGGGAGAGACAAGGGGTCTAACATTCATGAAGATGCGAGGTCTCAAGTGCACGTACTTGGCTTGGTTACGATGAGAATGACAGCAGGCAGGTCCATGTTGCAAGGATAAGGGTAAACCGATCGTAGGTATAGGAATAGTGGCTCAGCAGGATAAAGAGTCAGACAGAGCAGAGCGAAAGAGGTGAGTTTTAAGGAGAGATTTGAAGGTATGAAGGGAGGGGGCAAGGCGGATGTGGACAGGGAGGGAGTTCCAGGCATGGGGGGCAGCAAGTGAGAAGGGACGAAGGCGCTTAGGGGAGCAGGGAAGGCGTGGAAGGGTGAGAGAAGGGACAGAGGAGGAGCGAAGTGCACGGGCTGGAGTATGGAGGGCGATAAGTGCAGAGAGGTAGGGGGGAGCAAGGTTGTGAAGAGCTTTATAGGTGAAGACTAGGAGCTTGTGCAGGATTCGTTCAGGAAGGGGAAGCCAGTGAAGCGAAGAGAGGAGGGGCTGCACATGGTCGAAGCGACTGGCGAGGTAGATGACCCTGGCAGCAGAGTTTTGGACAGAGATGAGGGGAGAAAGGTGAGACCGGGGAAGGCCAGAAAGAAGGAGGTTACAGTAATCGAGGCGAGAGATGACCAGAGCATGAACAAGAGTTTTGGCAGACGAGACAGAGAGAAAAGGGTGAATCTTAGCAATGTTATGGAGGGAGAAGCGACAGGATTTCACAACAGAGTCAATGTAGGGTTTAAAAGAAAGGGGTGAGTCAAAGATGAAGCCTAGGCTACGGGCATGGGGGACAGGCAGGATGGTGACTCCATCAATAGTTAAGGCTAGCTGGGAGACATTGAGGCCGTTGCTGGTGGGGATAGTCAACGCCTCCCTTAGGGAGGGCAGGGTGCCGGACTGCCTCAAGGAGGCGGTAGTGCAGCCCCTGCTCAAGAAGCCATCTTTGTATGTTGACGCCCTGGCCAGCTATTGGCTAGTCTCTAACCTTCCCTTTTTAGGGAAGATTATCATCATCATAATAACTTTACTGCGGGAATAAAAGGTCGTTGCAAAGTAGTAATAAACATAAAAACATACAAAAAAGACTGATATACTCAAATACATATATAAGAAAATACCAAAAAATACCAAGGATAAAAGTATAAAACTATAAAATTAATAAACACCATGGGCAAATTATGCTCCCCTAGTGCTGTTTAATAATATATACACAAAATAAAAAATGCGACACCTTCCCTGTAATCTCCTTACAATTATCACAGAATAATTGCATCATACTGACCTCCCGAGACCTACCCGGGAATTCGCTAACCACTGGGGATATTAGTCTCTGATGGAGGTCCTCATAAAGGGGACAATCAAATATAATACGACTCAGGGACTCAGCCTCCATCAGGGGGCACTGACAGAGGCGCTCAGCCAACAGAATCCCCTGATATCCCAGAGTAAGTGCAGAGGGAAAATAGTTGACCCGAGCCAAGAAAAAGAGCCTTCTCTTTAGCATGGGGAGCCCATAGTCAAGGTATGCCCTCGGATGGCCGGTCTCAACCAGCAGAAATTTCTGGGGGCCATGGACTGTACTAACACTTAGTTTAGCCCTTCTCTCCTGCCGGCCGATGTCCGCCAACCTCTGGAAAACCAGATTCCTGGCTATTTTATACCCCAATGGGGCAAGAGCCTCAGGAGAAAACCCTAAGTGATATAATTTCTTCACCACTCGCTGCACCCAACTATTAGGGGTTCTATCAGAAATCACCAAGCAAGGAGGTGGAGCAACCAAGCCAAAAAAAAGCTTTAGCCAGTAATTCAATGCTCCCTGCCAAATCCTTTCGTCAAGAGGAATAACTCCACATTCCGCGTACAGGGCCAGGGTACTTACACAGGGAGGGGCAAGCAGTAAGGAATGCAAAAAACCTGCCTGGATACTTTCCAGGTCCTTGATTTTATCTAAGGCCCAAAGAAGGGCACCATAAAGTAGCTGAGGTATACATTTGTGCAAAAAGACTTTTATAGCCGAATTAACCAAATTCCCACCATGCGAGCGAATAAAGACCAACAAGGTTTTAGTCAATTGCTTGGCCTGGGAGCAGGCACTAGAGGACTGCAAAAACCACGTGCCCGCAGCGTGGAAAAGGAGTCCTAAATGTTTATAGACCCTTACTTGTTCTAGTTCTTTAGTATCTATAAACCACCTATGTTTTATTAGTTTACGTGAGAACACCATCACTTTGGTCTTTGTATAATTAATTTCAAGCATGTTTGTATGGCAATAATTTCTGAACAATTCCAATGCACGCCTTAAGCCAATTTGCGTGCGGGACAAAAGAACTGTATCGTCCGCATAAAGGAGGCAGGAAATATGAATATTCCGCACCCTAGGGGATGACACCTCACACCTGGAAACTCTCTGGTCAGGTCGTTAAGATATAAGTTAAACAGGGTGGGGGCCAAGACACACCCCTGTTTGACTCCTCTCTGTGTCAGAATTTTATTTGATAGAGCCCCCTGATGATTCAACCTAACCCTAATATAGGTATCCGTGTACAGCTCCCTTATCAAATGCAACAATCTTCTATCTATGTTGAGGGCATACAACTTTTTCCAAAGACATTCCCTGGGTACCAAATTGAAATCAGCCCGCAAATATCAAAAAGCCACATATAATGCATTCCCTGGGGAGGCATACCTCTGAATGAGGTGGGAGAGTAAAAAGCAATGGTTAAACACCCCTCACAAAATTCAGTTTGCTCAGATGCCAAAATATCCTGGGCCTTTATCCAGCTTTTAAGCTTACCCAATATGAATTTGGCATATAGTTTACCCAATATGCTAAGTTGACTAATTGGCCTAAAGTTGTTGGGGTCATTACCAGCCCCCTTCTTCAGGACCAGTACCACAATTGCCTCTGTCCAATCTGCTGGAACCTTCCCCTGAGTGTTTATGGCAGTAAATAACACTACTAAAACTGGGGCCCACCACTCAACATTTTCCTTAAATAATTCACCAGGTAAACCACACACACCCCAGGGGCCTTTCCAGAATTCAATGAGGAAATCAACTCCTTAATTTCTTCCGGGGTAACTGGAGGCCACTCTAAGGGCGCCGGCAGTACCAATCCAGGCTCAATAACCATGGGTGGAGAGAATAATAAAGTAAAATGCTTCTCCGAAGCCTCAGAGGAGACACTCATACGTCCAATGTTTGACCCTTTCCCAATTCCTCTTACCAGCCTCCAAAACCTCTGAGAACTGAAATCCTTCGAGGCATCCTCAATTTGGGCCCACCTCTGCCTATAATATACCTTCCTCTTCGATCTAAGAAGTTGCCTGTATTCACCCCTTTTAGCCACCAGGTCTTGTCTCACTAAATCTGAACCTGAGGCCCTATAAGACCTGTAGACACAGCGGAGAACCGAGCGAGCAAGGCGGCAGCTACTGTCAAACCATGACGGTGTCTTAGCCAAGCCTGCCTTGAACCCACCGGAACTTGGGGGGGGGGGGTAGACACCAACATGGGACACAGCCATTCTACTATTACCTGAAACTGAGCACAAATGGAATTCGGGGAGGAGGCCTGCAAAAGGAGGACTCTAACCTGCTTCCCCTTCTCAGAATCGAGGGCAAGTGCCAAAGACTGACCCAAGGCATCATCCCATTTCCTCCTAGCTAAGCCGAATTCAGAACTAATCAAGGAAACAGGTGAAGAAGGAGGGACCCCTAATTTTAAAGAGAGACCAATCGGCATATGATCACTGGTTGTCCAAACACCTACAGAAAAATCAACCAAGGGGATAATATCCGCCGAAACCGAAAGATAATCAATAAGACTACTCCCCCTTTTTGAAATATCAGTGTATTCACCTGGGTAATAGCCCCCCTTCCATTTAATACATATAAGTCTAAATCTGCCAGCAATTTGGACAAAAGGACTCCGTGCCTATTTAAGCCCTCATCCTTTGAATGTCTCTCCAAGAGAGGGGAAGGGTCTCCCTCCTGCCAGTAGGACCCCAAATTATATGTCAACATCACGAGCGCCCATCCTTGCATTAAAATCTCCTGCTAAGAGAAGACCAGCCTCAGGATACAGTTTTCTCTGATTCACCAGGAAGGTAGATACCTCCCTCCATATTTCCTCCTGATAGCTAGGAGTATTTGCTGGGGGGATATAAACTGAAACCACCAGCAATGAAACCTCCAAAAATTTTAGGAAGCAACCACAAACGTGGTGTAGCATGTAATAGGGGAACGATCCCAATATTCAGGTCAGTACTTATCATACAGATCAGGCCCCCTCTTGGTCTACCCATGGTAAAGATCTTGCTTGCCGGCTGTCCTATCACCTGAAAGCCCTGAAGGGTAAGCTCACTCACTAACCAAGTTTCCTGAATTAGAATAATGTCAACATTCCATAAAAAGGGAAGAAACCCAGGCTCTAACACCCTGGATTTCCAGTCTGAGACATTCCAAGAAAGAACCTTCAAGTGCCCAGGCCTATGAGCCCTTGTATGTCAATCAGTCTTTGTTTTTACCCCTCCCCCCACCAAACTACAAATGGGACCAATATCCACAGGGTCGCCCGGTGGGGCAGCAAGAGGAACAGTATCCCGCCAGGCAATATCAGATCCCCTCCTATCCCCCCTAGATTCTTCACCCTGGGCCATCGCCTCCAAAGGGGGAATGACTACCTCTGAAGCAGGGGTTCCGTTCCAAGCCCCATCCGTCCCTTCCAATAAGACTTCCCCAGAGCCCCCTCTCTCGCTCTGTGAATCCAAAATAATTAAATCACCAGGCACCAACGGCCCACTTGCAGGTGGAGGAGAAACCACAAATTTAGCACTGCCTATTTCGTTTTTCTCCAAAACCCTACAGTTAGTCCAGTTGGAAGAGATCCATTCTGGGCAGCTGGTACCAGGGTTAACTATATGCACCTGTCCAGGCTCCTGGATCCCATCAATACAGATTACTTCCCCAATTTGGTCTAACTCGGGAGATCTAACACATACCCCAACTTCCAAGGGATAGAACTTATCGGGCTCCCTCATGGGATTCAGCGAATTACTATCTCCCATATCGTGAGCCATCGTTTCCTGACCATCAAGTTCAGCCGGGTTAGAGAGGGACTCCTTGTTCCCAACCACACCCACTAGTACCACCTCCAAGCCTGCCCCTTGAATCGTTGCTTGCACTACATGTTCTCCTGACTCAACCTCCATACTCTGATTAGCATCCATATGAATACTCTCCCTCCCTCCATGTTTTCCACACAAGATCTTTTCTAAGGGACCCGGGGAAGAGACCCGCAAACGGGGGGCTGGGTCACTGCGATTATTAAAGGTTGCAGCAGCGGACCTCAAAGGGGGGAGTTCTCCCCCCCCCCTTAGAGTTTTAACCTCCTGAAGTTGTTGCAAGTTAGTATTGACAAAAATTTTCGCAATCGAAATCTCATTGTTGGCCAATACATGACCAGCCTTTAAAAGACAGTCCACCCAATAGCTTCTTCGAAAGGAGATTAAAGCTTTAAACAACGACTGATCCCTCCTCAAAATCCTAATACCCTTAATCTCTCTGGGATGGCATGGGGTAGAGAGGAGTGACCGTAGATGTTGTGCTACTAAAGAAGGCGAAGCCCACAGGGGCAAAAAGCTAGAAGGAAGGGGATGGGCCGATATTACCACAGTTGAAGGACACCAGATGAAATTGCAAACCTCCTCCCTCCCCCGAGGGAGTGGAAAAACCCCTTTACAATCTCTACCAATATCACAAGGGACAGAGGAAGCAGCAAAGTTGTTTCCAGGCTGGGATACAGTTTGTATAGTATCCTCTATAGTCCCATCCCTCCCCTTTCCCCCAGCATTTCTGAGGCCTGCAGTAATTCTCTTGTTATTCTCCTCCACGATCCGGGTAAGTATACAAAGTTGAGCAAAAATATGCTGGAGAGTTTACCCTATCAATAAAGTCTGGTCAGCAAGGGTATGAGTCCAAGATGGATTGTCCACTTGTACGAGTTTTGAACAAATCACCCATATCAATGGAGGACACCAGGCTCCCTGCTAAAGTAGTCAGGGGGCAAGATTCCTCACTCTCTGTCAGTTGACGTTTCCGTGGGCCTCCACCAGTCAACACAGGCGAGCCCTCTTCCTCCGCCAAGGGTTCAGCAGCCAGTGGGGCAAATTGATTAAACAAAGGGATATCGGAGGATATGAGGGGGGAAGGGCCAGGCAAAGCCCTCTGTGAGTCAGGAAGGCTCAGGAACACATCCAACTTCCTTTGTTTCATCGGGGGAGTCCCCACTCTATGCCCTCCAGGGCCTTTTTGGGGATTGACCGACATAACTGGAACAAAAGGGATAACAAGGGGGTGGGGGGAGGCCAGAACAGGCAGCCTAAGCACGTACCAGCTACCTGGACACCCGCCAGCGCCTAAGGCCG
>QEPC01006872.1:2976749-3045546 GCA_003113815.1 Sphenodon punctatus
GTGCAGTTCTGGTCGCCCCATCTCAAAAAAGACATAGCTGAACTAGAAAAGGTACAGAGAAGGGCAACAAAAATGATCAAGGGCATGGAAGGGCTCCCATATGAGGAGAGACTTGGTAGGTTGGGGCTCTTCAGCTTGGAGAAGAGATGACTGAGAGGAGATATGATAGAGGTCTATAAAATCATAGAGTGGGGTGGAACTAATGAACAAGGAAAAGTTATTTATCCTCTCAACTAGAATTAGGGGACACTCCATGAAACTCATGGGTGGCAAGTTTAAAACAAATAAAATATTTTTTCACTCAGCGTATAATTGGGTTGTGGAATCTACTGGCAGAGGCTGTGGTAAGGGCCGGTACTATAGCTGAGTTTAAAAGAGGTTTGGACAAGTTTCTGGAAGACAGGTCCATTAGCAGCTATTAGTCAAACAGGATCAGGGAACATAATGGGAGCTGGGGGAAAACAGGGAATGGATCCCTGTTGGGTGCTTCTCCCACTGGCCACTGTCGGAGAGAGGATGCTGGGCTAGATGGACCATTGGGCTGACCCAGTATGGCACTTCGTATGTTCTTAAGGGGGTGGGGAGTCTGCTGGCCATGCACACGTACTTGAGGGCAGGGGGCCCCATAGTAGCCCAGTGGGGAAATGCCAGGATGCAGCAGGTAGGAAGGCCTGAAGTGCTGGAGCACCAGGACATTCTCAGCATGCATTTCCATAGCTACAGTTCACATGCCAAATGGTTTGAGCAATTTAAAAGATCTAGGCAGCTGCCTAGCTAGGATTGGCTGCATGCCTTTTGGCCACTACTGGTCATGTGTCCTTACAGGTCTGCTTGCATGTCGGGCATAAGCTATTGGTCACTGGCTGACTGTTGGATGAAAATGTTTTTGCAAAACCAATCTAGGTGGCTTATTCATTTGCATAGGCAGTTGTCATAACTAATTTAAACATGTTACAGATGCCAGCATCACAGAAGCATGGAGGTTTTTTTAACGGGGTGGTGGGGAGACTACTGAAAGTTAAGAAGCGGGCAGGTGCGGGGATCTGCAAGGCGGTGAAGATCACTGTGCTCAGAATGTATGTGGGAACAGAGCTGCCCATTGGCTAAAGCTCACTCATTTCCTATCTTTTGAAAGCAACTGTTTTTGCTTGTAACGAGCATGAGGGGTTTTAACGCCATAGAAAGCTATTGCTGCAGGTGGTTTACCTGAAAAAGCCAAATGGCTTTGGCTTTTGTCTGTGGGCGTGGAGATTGCCCAGGATACAGGGTCCAGAGAAGTTTTGGGGTGTTGGATACTTTGGCCTTTGTACATCAGGCCTCACTCAAATTTCAGCAGAGAAAGCTGTCGGTCCCATCCTCCGAGGCAGCCAATGCACTCTTAGAGTGACATATGCACACACTGTGGTTCTATGTATGCATGATGGGAGTGTAGATACCACGCAACCCTGCTGCAGTTCCAGGTTCAGTAGAAAATAAGTCAGATGCAAACATGATTGAGACTTTTCTGGACCTTTGTGCACTAATGGAGGCTGGACCTTCCTCGCTGTTTTTCCTTATCACTGTCCTGATGACAGTGGGAGGATGAGTGCCAATAGGAGTACCTCGATTGGATAGCAGAGGTGAATCTCTTCAAGGAAACAAGTGACTCAGCGTACAGGGAAAGTACAGGGTACCTTGTTGCCCCATACAAGGTTTGGATACTCGGAGAAAAGCGCCCTCACAAGCAGGCATGTTTTCCACACCAACTGTAATGCAGAAGATGCTACTGACGGAATACATATTTGATGGGGGTGGGGGGGTTTATGTGAACTGTGAGGGGTTTTCAACACCACAGCAGGCAAGAGCCCAATAAAACTCTCCGGTGCTACCTGCAGGTACATCGCTGTGACCCATGGATGCAGGAAACTGGGTGGTGGGACAACATACAAAGACTCATTACTTTCAATTTAATTTTTTACTTTCAATTTTAACTATAGGAACCCAATATAGTATGCAATTTGCTTCATAAATTCAGCATTCTCTGCACAGCAAAATGTTAGTTCCAGGCGCCAAGTGCTGGCAGGTATAAAACCAGGTATGAACGTCTGTGGGTAAGGATAGCAGGTGGTGGACAGTGCCTCTTGAAGTAAAAATAGCCTGGAAGAAAGTGGCTTCTTGTTACCATTGTTTGCCGCAGCTGAGAGTCATCATGGGGGGTGGAGGGCTGGTGCGTGGAGGGGAAGAATGCCTGCTTGTGGATTAGGTTTGTCACACTAAACTTGGATGGGGGTTGCCCAAACACGGGTAATACACACAGGGGGCCACCCATTTATTAGGTTCTACATGCTAAACAGGTGAGTGGGGGCTGAATGGACAAAACCCACAGTCTAGGGGGCTATTGTCTCATTTGTTAACACCCTCTCAGGCAAGGATGGGGAAGCTCCAGCTTGTATGCCTAAGGCCCATAGCAGCTTTTTATTTGGCCTCTCTCCAGTTCCTGCTACTGGCCTGCAGATCCAGTCCCTTCCCTCAAACATTGAAAGAGCACAGGGGAAGGGAGAGGAGAGGGCACAGCTCCATGCACAGGACTGGATCCCCCTCTTCCTTCCCCCAGCCTGAGCATGCCTCTTAAGCACCAGACTAATTTTCAAAGCAGCCTGTGGGAGAAATAAGGGTCTCCGCCCCTGCTTACATGCTCAAAAGCCCCTGGAGCTGAGCCTGGTCTGCCTCCCCAATGTGGATTGGCTGCTGCAAAAAGGGTTTTGCTGTGCTAGCAAATCCTTGTGCCTGATCCCCACTGGAGTGTGTGAAGGCCAAAGAAAATGCCAGCTCCTCCATGACTGCCAGCAGTCATGCTGAGACTCACGCTCCTTGGAAGTTCTTTGGGGTGAGTAATGGTGTGTTCCCTTGGATGTGGCTCACGGGCCTAGGGTTGGATCGGGGGTGACTTGATACCTTCTGCCAGAGCTACGGGTAGCACTGGGCCTTATAGGCCTCCAGGTGGGCAACCGTCTCTCGTGGGGCTGCCTGTGTTTACATGTGCACATTTGGTGATGGTCACCTGTACCCACTCCAGATGCTGCCAATGCAGGGAGGGCATGCGTCCTGCTGCTACCCCAGTGAAAAGGGCTCCTTCCCCAAAGGTCATAGAGCTGTCAGGGACCTCAGGGGTGATCTATTTATTTAAATTTCTATCCCAGTCATCCTGTAGGCCAAGAGCAATCTCCTGAACCATTGCACGATTCACCGCACAAAAAATCCTACCAAGAAAGAGCCTACAAATCTGTCCCAAGTAGAAGTGGGGACCAACCAGAGCACCCTGCTGCCTGAAACAGGGAACCATCTTACGAAAGAAAAATCCTGGCATCAAACAGGTGAGCCAAGCCCATGCCACAGGGAAAGACAAAAAACGTTCACAGTTGACTGTTAGTCTGACCTAGGGGGAAATTCCTTCCTGACCCCAAAGATGGTGACCAGTTAGCTATCTCCCGCAGGGAGAAGTGGAAGGGATTTCCACCATACTTTCCTAAGTCTGCTAGAAGAGAAAATGGAGGAAACAGCACTTCTGGGCTGCTGCTCAGTACCTCAAACCCCCTGGCTGGACAATGCTGCCTGCAGGGTCTGAGCTGCTCAAGCATCCTTGGTGACAGACAAGCAATGCAGTAGAAAGGGGATGGCTAATCTTGCTGTCTGAGGTCCGGGCTAGTATTCTCAGCTCTTCCAGACTTGGGGGGCACATTCCCTCACGTTTGGGGTGTAAAGGGGCAGTCTACCCCTCCCCCCAACACTATCCCAATAGGGCCCACCGTTTCAGGCTATACCCAGAGCAAAGGGATATCAAATTCAGTAGAGAAGGGGGAAGGGAATTGTACCACAATCTCAGATTGTAAGCCCATGGGCCAAGTCTATTCAATTACTTTGTAAAGCGCCAGGTACATTGCTGGCGCTATATAAATGCTTGCTAATAATAATAATAATAATAATGTAAAAACACAGCTTGCAAAGTTGTGGGGTCAAGGAGGCGCCAGGTGTAAACGCCACTTCCCCTTCACCAAGAGGGAGGCAGCAAGGTCACGAAACAGCAGCATCATTGAGCAGTGAAGAAGCAGCTAGTATCTCTGGAGTGGGGGACTGGGACTGTCCTACCAGGCTGCTGCAGTTCATCTCTGCTTGAGGGAAGAGCTGGGAGCAGGGCACACCCGCTGGCCCAGCCGACTCCCTCCCTATGTAACACAAGCAGCTACTGCTGCTAGGAGTGTACAGACAGAGGGATAGAGTGCATGAGAGGTTCCCCCCCTCCAATCCAGAATCTGAGGTAGGAACGCAGGAGCTGGTGGGTGGAACAAAGATCTGTGGGTCGTTTCCCTTCACCTCTCCCAGGCCGCAGAATGTCTTCAATGACACCCCTGGGTGTCTAGCCAGCAAGTGACCCCATAAGCTCGCAAAAGTGATGGAGGAACACACACACAAAACCCAAGGAGTTCCTTTGTTGTTTGAGGGAGAGGCACCCATCTCCGTAGCCCTGGACGAGGCAGCCTCCAAAACAGGTGCACCCTCTGGCCTGTGGTTGCCTGCAACATTACAATCACTGTGCAGCGAGACAAGAACTAGCACTTTGCCTCTGCTTAAAGCCTATGTCTCAAATGTTTGGAGACGAAGTAATTGAGATAAAGGCTGTGATCCATGAGCCACTCCAAAGTAGTCCCACTGAAGCCCAACTACACTGGAGTAATGGTTTGAGGATCATGATGGTAGACTTCTTTTATTGGACCAACTTTCGTTGCTGAGATTATGAGCATAAGCTGGTCCAATAAAAGACCCATCTGAATTACTTTGCCTCCACCTCTAGCCCTGGGGTGGCACTTCTCATGCCATCCAAATGGATCTACCCATAGGATAATGCCGCCACAGCGATTGGTTAAGAGGCACCGGCCGGGTGATATCACCTTGTAGACCTGTTCAGACATCACAAATAACGCCACCACAGGAAAGCACCGGTGAGGGGTGCTGCTGGAAACTGTAGGTGGCAACTGTTAATTTAAGTCTGAATGCAACAACACGTCTGGCAAATCCACAATCCCCTTCAGGAGACCGACTCATGCCAACTGCCCAACAGCTATATTAGCTCAATCTCTCTCTGTAGCTTGCCATAGGGGAAAGGCCCCAATTCCATCCATGCAGTCCTATTTCCTCTCCTGCGCTTGCTGCGTTTAGCACACCGGGGCTGGGATGCCTGCCTGGCTGGCTGCCTGTCACAGCACAGCACACCCAGACAAGCACTGTTTCATGCCCACGGAGCTCATTAGAGATCATTAGCACTGACGGGGCTCTGACACTCGCAGGACTAGTAACCTCAGATGTGCTTGGGAGAGAGACATACAGAAGACTGGGCACATGGGCTCTGGCTCTCCTCTCCTTGTGTGCACTGCCGAGACCCCTTGAGTGCACATGGAGCTTGCAGGCAGGGGAGCACATTTAAACAGCTTTTGAGTATCTCTAATCAGAGGCCCAGGAAAAGAAGGCAGTGCTCCTCATGGAGTGTTAGCACCAGCCACGGAGGCTTGTTCAGACCCAGGCAGCAGCAGCAGCAGCAGCTCTAAGTTTCCACACGCGCTGTATTCTGCTGCTTCCCTGACCAATGGAAAGGGCAGTTTCCATGGCACAGAGACTTACCATAGAGAGGCCAATGACTGTGATGTGGGCACCATTGTGATAGACTGAATTTCCTCTCCTGTCAGTACTCACAGAGGGACTCACTCCTGGGCTGGGCTAGGTGGGGTTAGAGAAGAGAGAGGTGCACGTGTACTGAAACCCAAGTGAGGCTGTGGCTCAGGAAGGGGATGGTAGGAAGCACTTGTTTATACAAGCAGGTCCCTTGAAGGTGAAGTGCCTCCTACCTTGCTTTAACCTCCCCCATGTTTCCCTGAGTAGGGGGTGGTTAAGGGGGAGGTATGTTTCTCTGCAAAGTGAGGAGAAATGTACTGACCCCAGTAGCTTTTCTTGTCTGTACTGGAGGGAGGAAACTGCATCCCTGCTCCCTCATTTACACCCTTCCACACATACATTCTCCATCACTCTGCTTTTTGTTTCCTTTAGTGTCCTGCCCGCCACAATTCAGAACTGCTGAGAAGGGAGAATAGGGCAGGAGAGGAGTCATTTAATCCTTGTTTATGAGAACAGAAGACAATAGGAGGCAGTTAACATGCCTGCCTCAAGTATGCTTGTAGGAACAAGTCTGTAGTGCTACCCTCTCTCCGGCACCACTCCATACTAGCCACCCCATAGGCTGCAGAGCCTCCAGAGCTGCTCTCTAAAGCGAAGGGAGCAGCGGTTCTACCATGAGACAGCTCAGTTCCCATGAGCCTTTTGCTTGCTGATGGGCAGACCTTGACTGTGCCCACATGGGAATGGAGGCAGCATTATTAGTACTGATCAGCAGCAGTGCTAATAATGCCCATTGGTTCGGTTTAAAAGCAGTCTGTGCGAGGGGCTCCTGGGCTTCAAGCCAAATACAAAATGCAGCAAGCCCCACAGCTGGTTGAGGAGGTTGTATTTGTTACAAGGTGTCAAAAATAAAACTCATACAAAATGGAGATTGAACTCCAGGATCCCAGCAGGTCCAGGGGCCTTGGTTTCTGCCAACCCCTCCTATGCAGGGGGCAGGAATCACTAGCTTACGTGAAATCACCATCAACAGGAAAGGGGGCAGCATTTCCACTGACAGATCAACGGCTGCTCTGCCCTCCTGTGCACCCCTCCCCATCCGAGTATCACTTGCTACAAGAGCGCTATCAGAGCAGGACTCCACTTCGGGAATGGAAAACTCTAACCCCAGCAACCTTAGTGCCAGATTCACACAGGTCTGCACATGGGGACAGCTATGCAGGGTGGCACTGCTGCTACAAAATTTACATGTGCTCAGCAGCAGAAGCCACAGGGCGCTAGTTGCAGAGACAGACTCCTGAGCGCACACAGCCGTGGAGTTCCTGGAGGAGGGTAATGCAGGAGGGGGTGTTGCTCCCAGGGGCTCCGCCCTTCCAGCAGCACGTGCTTGTAACACTGCGCCTACAGCACAATGGTGATTGGACTGGGGGACAAAGCGATGCTTTGCAGGGCGATGCATGGAAGAGCAGGACAGCTGGAAGCTGCAGTCTCTGAGGCAGCAGTGCTGCGCAGGGGTCGGATCCAGCGCGCTCACATGGGGTAGTTTAGAACCACGTCCTGCTTGGCCAACTCCAGCAACATAGGGTCATCAAAGAACTTGCTTATGCTCACATCCTCGCTCAGGCCCTGTGGGACACAAAACACACTGTGAGGGGAGAGAGAAAGGGCTGCTCACCTGGTCAAGCCCCTGCAGCCACATGCAGCGAGCAGGCATGCGGGAAGCAGGCCTAATGCCGAGGCTCACGTCAGGCTTTCAGGACTCCCTGGCAGGTAGGGACTCCCACCTGAGGGGACACTGACAGGGCATGGAACGTTGCTCAATGGGGGAAGAAGAGGCACTAGCAGGAAGACGTGAACGGCGATTGTGAGGCAAAAAGGATAAGCCTAGAAAGTGGTGGCATCTTGCAGCCCTGGACCTGGCTGGTTGGCCAAAAGCAGGGCAGACCCGAGCAACTGAGGGCTCAGAGAGGAGCCTTACCAGGAGGAAACCAGACCAACAGGCCTGGAGACAGGGAGCCCGGCAAGGGACTGGCCTGAGGGGCTTGGCTGGAACTGAAAAATGGAGCCTGGGAGCCTAGTGAGGACAGAGACCTGCGTTCACTGGGTTTTCCCCGTTGTGGGTCCGAGTGAGGGGACTTGCCTTCACTGGGAGGAAGGTTTGGTGCATACTGGTTTCTGGAGAATGATGAACATATGAATGCAGCCCATGCCAGACTCATGGCCTATTCAGCCCAGTGTTCTGTCTGTGGCAGAGGCAGCAGCACCAGGGTGGTACATGATAACGGGGCACACATGGCGTGATCCACCCTGTCCGAGTTTCTGTTTCCCAGCACCCTGGCTAGCAGCCACCCTCACCTCCACGAGCTCAGCTAATCCTTTTTTGAGCCCAATTATCCTCTCAGTCTTTCCAACATCCCATGGGAGTGAGTTCCACAGGTTAGCCGTGCAGAGATGGAGCAAAGTGGGCCTGTGCTGGGACCTCACAGAGGCCACTCCAAACTATACCTTCCTGCGCCTGGTCTTGATCATGAATTCTCTGGCGAGGTGAGGGGCTGGCTGGGGCTCCAAGGGGCGGATGACGATGCTCTTGTCCAGGGGGTCACCAGGCACAATCTGAAACAGAGTCGGCATGAGACAGAAAAGTCACTAGAGGATTCCCAGCCCCCACCTCTAGGACTCACAAGCCCACTCGAGTTAAAGCTCTTGAGCTGGGCAAAACTTCAGGGTATCTGTGTTCTGGGGAGCCCACAGCCAGTCTGGGCAGGGAAGAGACACCCTCCTGTTGCCCCATTGATGCTGTCACGGCACAAGAGCACCATGCTACCAGTTAGGTAGGGCAGCCCCACAAATGGGTAAGGCAGCCCGGTTAGTTATTTCCACCCACAGCCCTGAATAGAAGATTAAGAGGGGATTAGCTTTGGTTACTAGGAATCGCTTTGGGTCTCAGCATGCAACCAACACCTGGCAGCAAGCGAAGACAACGGATTTTAAACAAACTGCTGAAATCCATCGAGGAAAGAGGCTGAAGGCTCAATCCCACGGGAAGCCAGGTAGGGGTCAAGGAGCCTCCAGGGATGCTCACCTGCCAGTGGTGGAAGACGGAGAGTGAGAAAGCTTGTCCCTGCGTGTGAGTCCTCAGGTCAGTCTCGAACCCAAATGAATCAATGGCTGGGATAAAGGCTTTGATGGTGTAAAGCGGGGAGCCAGGGATTGGAGCGTCCTGAGTCACATGGCCTCTGTCAAAATGGCACAAAGGGTTAATCTTCTCATATCAAGAGCCCCTCCCTCTCCTCCTGGTTTCAACATCATCCCTAGTTTTCCCTGGTGCTACAGGAGGGAGGAGGCAGCCAGGCACAGGTGAGGCTCTTCCTATCCACACCCCAGCACTGATTCTGGCTCAGTGGAAAGGATTCCGTTCACTAGGGATGCATCTACATGATCTCGGAGCCTATAACAAGGGAATGGGAAGCAGCCTGGGGAGATTTCTGCAGCAGAAGTTGATGCACGCTGCAAAACGTGTGGGTGTGCTCATAGCTCAGCTGGTAGCAGCCCCCTTCGGTTCACTGGCAGCCCCCCTGGGCAGGGATGATGCTGGTAGACTGGGAAAACCCCCACTGGCAGCGATTCACCAGGCGAGCCCCTGCTGGGTAAGAAAGCACCGCTGGCAGCAGGGTGACCTGCATCCTGCAGAACAGCGACACCCCTGCCTGCAATGAATTGTTGGGGGCAGGAGGAAGAGGGGCGGGGGGGATGTATGTGCATATATTGCAGACCAGCCCTTCCCTCCCAGACCTATAGTCAATGGCCCACATGTAAAGCTGGTTGCGTGGGGGCCCAAACTCAGGTCTGCAGTTCTGGAGCAGCAGCCCCAGGTTTGTCAAGTAGCCATTCCCATGTCTGCATTCACAAACACACACAAAACATAGGATTTAAGTGGCTGCCACAACATGTAGAAACATCCTTGCTCTGTTAAACAGGCCCCTTTAACTTGGTGCCTATGACTCCTTGTGTAGAGAAAGTAAGGGTGCTGTGGTGGTCCCAAATATAGGCAACAGAGACAAAGTAGTACAGTGCTATCTTTTATTGGACCAACTCCAGTTGGTGGAGGTATGCAAGCTTTCGGACCTCACCGGGTCCTTCGTCAGGCAAGTCAGGAGTCCAGGGAGAAGCAGAGGTTCCAACTTGCCTGATGAAGGACCCGGTGAGGTCCGAAAGCTTGCATACCCCCACCAACTGGAGTTGGTCCAATAAAAGATAGCACTGTACTACTTTGTCTCTGTTGTCGATGACTCCTTGGACATTCACAGCTCAGCCTGTGCTCTGAAAGGGATAGGGGGGCAAGGACCCACTGCTTCCCAAACACACAGCCTCCATGTTGCTTACCTGCGCCTGGCCAGGACCGTGTACACAGCAGACACGCAGTCGGCAGGGGCCTGCACCTCTACAAAGTAGTATGGCTCCATCAAGCGTGGAGTGGCCTGGGAAAGAGAAGAGGAACTCAGACACCTGGCAAGTGCCACTCACTCCCACGTGGGTGGGGAAGGCAGTTTGAAGGGTAGCACATTCCTGAGATATGGGTAGGGCTGGGAGCATTGACAGGAAGGACCAGGATTTACCAGCAACTTACTACCCCCCCTATCCCCCCCCCCCAAACAGGTCTCCAGACTGATTGAATGCCTTGTACACAATGGGAACCCTCTGGAGCTTCTAGGAGCTGCTGGTCTGCTGCTCAGCTTCTTCCTAGACACCTCAAGAGAGACACAGCAGACTGTAAGGGTGGGGCGCTATGGAATGGATGTGTTCCATCCCTTCCCATGCCTGGAGTGCTTCAGGAATTTGCTCACTAAGGAGTCAATTCAGACCAAACTACATGGAGCAGGATCTTTTGCTGGTGTCATTGACCCCTGGTTAATATTAAAGCCATTCATGCAGATGCACCCCCCCTAGCCCATCCCTCAAAGGGCCCTGCCAGAGACTGGCCCCATCTGGTCCTTACCATGAGGAATGCAGAGTACACCACCCTCCTGGCAGTCGGGATGATCTGCCCACCTCCCCGGTGCAGGGGCTCCTGGGCAATCACTGCATCCAGGATCTTAAACTTCACATTGCGGATCACTGAGGACAGAGAGGAGGAGATGGTGGTGAATGGGGGCGGGGGCAGCATTTTGCTCCTCCCTGCACCCTGGCATCTGCCCCAAGACCTTTGTTTGCCACCCTCCAAATTTTCCCAACATGATGGAAACAGTGTCTTGGGAAGTTCTTGCTTGGCCCCAGCCCAAGCCAAAAAGCAGGCCAGGCCATAGTGCATGCCAAGCTCAGCAAGAGATGCCTGGGACCTGGCAGGACTTGGCCACCCTTTGCTAGGAAGCCTTCAGGGCTGCTGCCCTCTCCCAAGGGCTAGGCATGAGATCCACCGTGGCTCTGCAGGTCTATCCTGATCACAACACTCTGGAGCAAAAGGAGATGGCAATCCAACACTGCCAGATGTAGGCTGGACCCAAAAGAGATTGATGGTGGGGGACTACTTTAGGGATTACTCTTCCTTGAAGGTCCAACCCTCAAGCTGGAGGGGTGATACCTGCCATGCAGATTACACACAGTATCAACATAGACGGTACACAAGATAGGATTGCCTTCCCAGGACAGGTCTGCAGAGCACACAACTGCAAGGGTTATTCAGGGACTGAACACTGGCAAAGGTGACTGTGAGCCTTCATCCTCCAGTTTACCCTTCTGCTGTAAAGCACTGGCCAAAGGACAGCAGGCAGCCAGTTCTGCCACAGCCAGGGCCGATCCTTGTGAACTGATTCTTAGACAGACTGATGCTCTGGGATGGGAGAAATTGTCATCCCTGCTTCTCTGGAACCCTTTCACTTACACTCATCACAGAGAGGTCCTTCCCTGGTTCCCCACTGGAAGCCCTGCACAATGCTGTCCTTCACAGAGCCCAGCAGAGTCTTGTCCACCTATGCAGGGAGAGAGAGACAGGTGTTAGTAACCCAGCAGCAGAGAGAGGAATGAGCTGTAAAGGTTAATCCCTAGCAGAGCAGTATATTCTAACGGCCAGTAAAATAACAGGGTTCCAAAAATCATTAGATAAGCTATGGAGGATTGGCCCATCAGTGGCTAATGGGGAAGGAAGCTCAGACTGCCAGGGGAATCACGTGGGATGGATCCCTCCATGCATGCCCTCATTCTGTACACTACCCCGAAGCAGCTGGTGTCGGGCACTGTCAGTGGCAGGATATTGGGCTAGATGGAACATTTAAGAGCTCAGAAGGGCAGCTCTTATGTACGTCCTCAAGCCCTTTCATCACAAAGTCCTACAAGCCCCCATGTAGCAGGCACTACCTCCACATTACAGGGAGCTTAGGGCCCTATCCGCACTCCCTGAAACATAAACAACAGCGGCCAGTTCCAGTGGGTGCTCAGGTGTGTTAGAGCCAGGTCACTTATTTAGGCACCAAACAGGGTAACACTGCTGCTCAACTGCACCCACCTGAGGTCAGAACCATCTATGCCCTTTCTCCCATGCTGTCCCCTAGCCCTGGAACTCCCTGAACTCCCCTGGAACTCCTGCCAAAGCAACCTCTCTCTTCTGTCAGGCTTTCCCTACCTCCTCATCCCTCCCCCCCACCTGAGACTGTTCAAAAATGCTCCCTTAACTGTCCTGTCCCTCAGGCTCCCCTTCTCCCCTGGAACTAAGTTAAGCACAGGCACCTGCAGCATCTCAACTTGGTGAATGTATCCCTGTCTCTCCCTATGCTCCCCTCTCACTTGTCTATTGTCTATCTTAGATTCTAAGCCCCTCTGCTGCCCCGCAGGGCAGGAACCCATTTCTAATAATTGTTAAATGCCAGTTACATTGCTTGCGGTATATAAATGCTTAATAATTATTGTTGTTGGGTTAATAATAATTTCTATAGCACTTTCAGTTTACAAAATGCTGTCCAATCTTTATCTAGTTCCCCCTCACAACAGCCCTGATAGGGAGGCAATAATTATTCCCATTTTACAGTTTGGAAACCAAGGCTGAGAGATAGTGACTTGCTGAAGGCCTCCCAGTGAGTTCATGGTCAAAACAGGATTTGAACCCTGCTCTCCCAGGCCCAAGTCCAATACTTGATTCACAAGACTATAATCAGCAGACAGCACTCCCTCACAGAATTACAGCTCCCATCTGTTCCTGCTAGGGGTCAGAAAGCACACTAACTTTAAAGGCTGCAGTCTGGACAAAAGGTCACAGTTGATCATCACACCCTAAAGCAACCACACCTTCCTTCCCAGCCTGCCTGCAACTCACCTCAGAAGGGAGAGTGTCATCCACCAGGATGTTGGGGCCAGTGGCGTCTGGACCAAAGGCCCAGATGGAACGGGCCGCCAGCAAATCCCAGTCATATTTCGTCTGGAAGAACTCACCCAGCTTCTTCCTGATGGAAAGAGAATGGGGACGGGGAAAACCATCAGGGACACATGTACACCCACAAGCCAGGAATGTCCCTCCTCCATGCAGACACACGGCAGTCTCTGCTGCCTGCTCTCTTACAATCAGAGTTGGAAGAGACCTCAAAGGTCCAACCTCCTGCTTGGATGCACGATGACTACAGCTGCAACATTATTATTAACAAACATTTATATAGCGCCAGCAGTGTACCTGGCACTTTACAAAGTAATAAAATAGACAAGGTCCCTGCCCCTAGGGCTTACAATCTGAGAGACAGGAGCTGGGGGAGAGACAAGGGGTCTAACATTCATGAAGATGCGAGGTCTCAGGTGCAAGTACTTGGCTTGGTTACGATGAGAACATCCCCAAGATATGGCTGTACAGTCTTCGTTTGAAAATCTCCAGCGACAGAGTCCCTATGACCTCCCTAGATAGTTTGTTCCATTGCCAAACAGCTCTTACTGTTAGGAAGTTCTTCTTAGTGTTTAGCAGAAATCTACTTTCCTGTATTTTGAGCCCACTGTTTCTAGTCCTGCCCCCTGTAGCAATGCAGAACAGTTCAGTTCCTTGCCATCGTCGTGGTGGCAACCCTATAGATATTCAAAAACTGCTATCATGTCTCCCCTTAATCTCCTCCTTGTCAGGTTAAACATAACCAGCTCCTTTAACCTTTACTCATAAGACCTTTTTCCAGATCCTTTATCATCTTTGGCCCTTTTTACACGGGCAGCACCCACACACGAACACCCAGAAATCTGGGTGTATACGCACGGGTGAGTCTTGTGTAAATCCTGGCAATATCCAGGCAAATCCTGCATTGCACATGCATGCACACCCATCTACACCTATCCCCCACGCACGGAGGCACCAGACAAAACGGAGGTGCCGCCGTGCGGTGGGGGGAGGTCGGTCTGTGCCTGTGTGCGCTCGTCAGAACCTCCTGCCCACCCAGCGCACACGGACCGTGGTGCACACCGACTCCACCCCGCACCGCAGCCCGTGTAAAAAGGACCTTTGCTGCCTTCTTCTGAACCCACTCTAATTTGTCAATGATGACATGAGGTGCCCAGAACTGGACACAATACTCCAGGTGAGGTCTGATCACTGCTGAATAGAGAGGAAATATTGCTTCTGCTGACTTGGAAACGACGATTCTGTGGACATGGCCTAAACTGCATTAGCCTCTTTAGCAGCTACATCATCTTACTGATTCATGTTCAGTTTATGATCAGAAACAATCCCAGAACCCTGTTCACAGGTATCACCCATTTTATACTTGTGCGTTTGTTTTTAATTTCCTAAATACAGAACTATATTTATCTCTGCTGCATTCCTGAGTGAGTTGCCTCCTGCCCCAGGCTTGACCAAAGAGCATGGTAGGGTAGCAGGTTTAGATGTACCAGTCTCTCACTGTTGGATGTACCAGTCTCTCGCACGTTACAAGACTCCCAGAGTCACACCCTCTTTCTCTAAGTCCTTGCAGCTGCCCTCTCTCCACCTCTGTGAGCACCCCTTACCTGTTCCATGTGATCTGGACCACCTCATTCTCAATGTCCTCAGCAAGCCCTTTCTCCAGGGGCTCAGCGATCATTGTGATCTTGTTCCTGGCCAAGGAGAGGATGCAAGTCAGTTAGTAGCTGAAATAGGAACTCTTCTGGACGGCAAGCTTCAGATTTTGTTCCAACAGGCTACGGCAGGAGCCGAGGTGGACTCGGAGAAGGTTAAAAAAGAAAGAGAGGCTCATTGCCTCCCTATGGGAAATGCATTCTAGTCTGGAAAGCTGGCTCAGGCAGAGTGCAATGTTTAAAGTGTGGCTTGGAAACAGTGCCAGCCACACGTTTGTTTTATTGCCTTGTTAATAGGTTGGGCACAGGTCCGTTAAGAAGACAGTAGGATGTACCTTGGCTCCGCCCCTCCAGGGACTATAAAAGCCTGCAATTGTGGAGGCTTAGGCAGTCAGTCCCTTGCTCTTGAAGAGAACAGAGCTGTAGAAGAGCTAGCTATACCCTGGGACCTCTCCAGGGTACTGACTAGGGGACCAAGCTGGCTCTGAGGAACAAGGTATGGACTGTTGTTTGGTAAATAAAGAAGCTGACACGGCTTTGCAAGAGGCTATCCTGGCCTGGAGATCTGGGATCACGCAGCCCCTTTGCAAAACCCACAAGTGGCTACTTGGTAAAGTTTCAGGCTGAAATTGACCAGTCAGCCCCTTGCAGCTTTGCAAGGGGCCACTCTGGCTAGAGTCGAGTAGCCCTTTGCAAAGCTGGTTTTCAAGGGGCTTCCCCGGCAGGGTCCCCCACTCATCCTGACAGGGCAGCCCCTTGGGAAGCACCCAAGCTGCTTTGCAAAGCACTGCACGAGGGGAGAGAGGAGGGATCCACTCTCTTTCCCTGGTGCAGGGCTTTGCAAGCTGCTGAAAGTGGCTTAGGCTGGCAGGGGGTGTGGGGAACATGGGTCAGCCCTCCGAGAAATGCCCAAGCCCTGTGCAAAGCCCTGTGAGGCGGGAGAGAGCAGGGATCCACTCTCTCCCCCCGGTGCAGGGCTTTGCAAGCCGCCATGAGTGGCTTGAGCTTTTCCCAAGGGGCTGCCCTGGAAGGGGGAGTGAGGGACCTGGCTCTTGGCAGCTTGCAAAGCCCTGTGCAAAGGAGAGAGAGCTGATCCTTGCTTTCTGCCCTGGCATAGTAGGGCTTTGCAAAGCAAGGAGCACACAGCCTTTGTAACTGACAAGCCCTGGCCCTGGTCTGCTGAAGGAGCTGGCCCCAATGCCCCTGGCCAGTTCTTGTCAGTTACAAAGGTCTTCGAGTTCTTGCAGAGAAAGCAATGAGAAGCGGTTATTTCTCGGCTTGTTCTCATTTCACAAAACTGGCTGAGAAATGTGTTTCTCGCTGAGAAACTCAAAAACACCGAGATCAAGTTTTAGCTCTACTGTGTATGCACCAACTGAGGCATGGGGGGAGGACAGGAGGGAAAGTCTAATTTCTGGCAACTTTACTCTAGTGTCTCTCAAACTTAGACCAAGAAATGCCAGCTCTGCACCTCTGAGGCACTAGGCAAGCAATACCAGAAAAGTTACCCCTAAATGCGTAACTAGAAAGAAACGTCCTTAAGAGACTCTCAATTGCCGTATTTGCAGTGGCTGAGGGGCTGTCTTTCCCACTCACAGTAGCACTGGGATCTGTGCAGTTAGGAAAGGGATCCTGGGGAATTAAGAAAGCAGCTAAGAAAGGAGGGCACTATCTCACTGGAACACACACACCCCAGAACAGACTCAGAAACTAGGAGCTTTTCTAGGCAGCAACTGTTGACAGTGACGCCCCTGGAGAGTGCCCTGGGATCCACAGATGAGCAGAACAAGGCAAAAACCAACTACAGTGAAAGCAAAAGCATTCCAGAGCAGGTGACTAAATCTTACTTCTTATTGGGTGTCTCAGCAAAGCACTTCAGGGAAGAGGTTTCCACCACGGTCTCACAAAAAGTTACAACTGGATCAGCCACCTATAAAAGCAACAGCAGCAGAACGGGTGATTTCTTTACACTAATACCCATCATTCACTGGGAGTTTCTACATGCTGTGATCAATCTGTGCAAAACTGTGTTTACTGTAACGTGTACTCACTGCCATGAAATTTCCTGCTGTTTGCTACACAGCCACCATGCACTACCCACTCACAGCATGCGCTGAAGCCACTGCAAATTCAGCATGTGTGGCTGATGCTTGCATGTAGCTGTTTGTGAGGTCTAAACAGGACCTTACGAGCAGCTACGCTCCCGGAGAGCAGTGAGCATCAGGAGAAGCAGTGGGGACCCAGTGCTGCTGCTGTTCCTCACCACTGAACTGGAAAGCTCCCCTCATCACCAATAGATCATGGCAAGTAGCTTCTGGCTAGTATCCATGAGCGGTTGTATGTAAAACATTGGTAACACAGACAGTTACATGTTCAGGACTGCCTGTGTTGGGGCATAATATCCATACACATAATGGGCATAATAATCGATCTCTATCCAGTAACTACTCCACACTCAAGAGTTAGCTACAATCCCTACTGTCCTGATGGGAAAACCAAGGCAAAAATGAAATGGTCAGTCTGAGACCAAACAGTGGGCCAGTGGCAGAGCTGGGATTAGACCCTCTCAACTCCCAAGCCCTGCCCCTTCCTCTTCACCACATGCCAGAACCACTGTTGGACTTTGTAGAAGCCTCCTGTTGCTACAAGCAGCATGCAACATTAGTAGCCAAGAGCAGCTAAAGATCTGAAGAACCCTATAACCTAATAGGTAACTCACTGTGCAACCACAGTGCCTTGTGTGCAGCCAGTTTCCTGCTCTCTCATTTATACAGTCTCTCATTTATACTCTCTCCCTCATTTATACAGTCATCCCCCCAACCTCCCTTGGCTATCAGTTTGTATCTGGCACCGAGGAAGAGGAAAAACCCTTTAGAAATAAAAAGAAAACAGGGCTGGCAGAGAGGCTCAGGGACATCAGAAAAACTCTCTTGCTCATAATCTGAAGTTGGGGCAGTCTCTTTAACCACCTAGGCGTGGGGAAGTGTGAGACCACAGATTATACCTGGAAGAAGATACTGTCTTCTGTGCTATGGGCATAATAGGCAGGGACCTTTCCACTTGCCTGACTAATTAGTAAATGACTAATGGTCCTTTGATTGCTTTGGAAACTGCTCCTTTGTTGTTGCTGGGGAGGGAGAGGCTCCACACTGTTCAAAGCCAATGGCTCTCTTTCTGCCTCTCACCCTTTACTGAAAGGGTGGGATTGCCTCAGCTCAGCAGGCTACACAGAGCTGTAGCTGACTTGTACCCTGCTGACAAGAGACAGTTCCTGGGTGTTAACAGATGGCACACTACCCACTAAAATGTGAGTGGGTAGTGTGTTGATTGTTAGGTTTTGGTCAGTGTAGGTCAGTGTAGAGCCACATCGTGGTGCACCAACCACCCACAATGGAGTCTCAAGCAACGTGGTGTCCACTATGGGTGCACTATGTGTACCCCCGTTCCACTTGGCTGTTGTGCTGTATGTTAGCTAAGGGAAAGGGAGAACCTGGGGAATTGGAAACTGTGGCAGGAAGAGAACCCACAGACTGGGTGGTCTCTCTGCCAGTTTCTGTTCCTGCCGGGGAAAGAGGGAAAATATGCTCCTTTCCTGCCACTGCAGCATATTTCCCTGCCTACAGTCTCTGTTCCAATGAGCGCGCAGCAAGATCGTACCCTGCACAAAATCCTCCCCACTTGACTCTCACTAGAGCGCCAACTACAGGACCCCAACCCCCTGCCACTTCCACCCAAGTCCTCATGATCTTTTTGACCATAGCATAAACAGTGGAGGTTTTGGGGAACCCCTTTCCTCTGTCAGCTACTTTCTGTGATCTACCTTGGAAAGCACAGAAAGTAGCTGATAGAGGAAAGGGATTCCCTGAGCCCTCCACCACTGCTTCCGCTATTGCCACTGGGATCCAGGTGACAACGGTGGAAGCAGTGTCTGTGTGTGCATATGCACGTGCTTGCGAGGACTGGGGCAGCATTAGAAGTCGCTAGGAAGAGGGGATGCTTTCTCCTCTCCCAGCCATTCAGGGTGCCCCAGGAGCCCCTCAAGCGGATGGAAAAGGAGAAAGCATGCCTCCCTCTTGGTGTTTATGATGGCATCCCCTCCCCTTGTGATTGTGGTGGTCTCTCCTTTCCCAGCTGCTTGGGGGGCTTCCTGGGACCGCTGAGCAGTTGGGAGAGCAGAGGCAGTCCTGGGCAGAGGCTGTGGCACAGGGGGGGTCCTCTCTTAGGAAAGGAATAGTCAGTTGCTTCGAACATTCAAAGCATCACTCTCCAGTGCAGCAAGCGAATATAATTCATAGTGGGATGAACGGAGATGCACAGCTGTGGGTCAATGCAGGAGCAGGGCCCTGGAACTGGATGAGGGAGTCTCTCTCCATCGTGACTCTGGACAGGCATCTGTCTACGATGCTGTAGGCAGAGGATATCATATCTTGGAGCAGGGGGTCAGACTGGATGGCTCTTTAGGTCCCTTCCAACCCTATAGTTCTGTGATTCTATGAGAAACAGGAGAGGCCACCACGCACTGTGGGGCAAGGGAGCTGGTGGCAGGAACTGGCTCCTGGGATGAAGAGTACAGGGCTAGTCAAATACTTCCAAACAGATGAGTCCCGAATGGGATGCACTCCTCACCTTGATATCGATCTCCGAGTACATCTTGCGCAAGTCGTGCATCACACAGTCGAGGTAAAGCTCCCCAGTGCCCAGGATCACGTGCTCCCCAGACTCTTCCACCTGGAATCAAAGGATGGATGGGCCTAAGCTAGATCATTCCAGAGGTGCACCTTGCCTTCTTTCCAGCTGGCTCCACAACCCTTCCTCCGCCTTGCATGCCAGTCAAGAATACACTAGCACCACACAAGAGGCCCAAGAGAAAAAGAACTCAGGCGTAACCAATTCTGCTTCTTGCTAGGAGGCAAGTGGAGATAGCTGCTGGCTAGCTGGGAACAGAGAAGGAAAAGAGCAATCTCCACCCCAAGGTGTCCAGCCAGGGGCACTGCGGAAAGGCATGGGTAGGCTGAGCTCACAGTCCCTTCTAGAAGACGGTGCAGAAACTCTCTTGTGCGGAACTCATGCCTTCATCAGCCCTAGTTTATCCCAGTAGGAGGTGCTCTAAGCTGGGTTATCACTCTGAAAAGGTCTACAATAGTGGTTCCCAGACTACGATCATCCTTCCAAGTGTCTTGCAAACCACCCTGCACCCCCTGGAGATGGCTAGGGCCCAACAGATGCTCACTGAGGGTTGGGTTGGGTTGGGTTGGGTTGGCTATGGCTGTGCAAGCAGAAAACTTTGGTGCCTGCTGGTTGTGTGACCATCAAAGGGGAGAAGGAAACGGTGATGACTAAATACAACCCAAGCCTGTTTTGCTGTAACCATGACGGGTTCTGCAGGTCAGCTGGGGGCTACTCACCGTCAGTGGCCCATAGACCACAGTTTGGAAACTACCAGCTTAAAAACCAACCCAAGTGAGGTCAGAGGGGACAGGAAGGCAACATGAAATAAAGTTAAACAGTTGAACTACAAGCTAGGAGCAAGGGTGCTTGAAAGCAGGGGGGACAGCTGAGGTACTTGGGTCAACCATCCAGGCACCCTCCTACCTTGGTAGTGAGTGATGGGTAGCTCTTGTTGACCTTCCGCAGCCCATCCAGCATTTTGGGGAGCTCTGAAGGATTGACAGGCTCCACAGCTATTTTGATGACAGATGTGGTGTTGAACTTCAAGGGACGGAAGATCTGAGCCTGAAAGAAAACCAGAAAACACAATACGGTTGCAGGTGACAAGCCAGGCACATGGACATGAGAAACCTTCACTTCGAAGAGGCTGGAGCCAAGGCCACCCCAGAGCAAGGCCAGCTGCATGTCAGAGCTTTCTTTAATTCTCCCTCTGCCTACAGCATGTCTAACATACTCCTTGCTCCCCATAGGCACTCTACAAACAGATCATTTACTGGGTCTGAGGAGAGGAAGGAACTGCTGACCCTCCCAGCCTGAGCAGTGGCATTCGCATGGACATGCCTGTGCAGCTGTCACATCCACTGCCTCCTGGATATTCGTACTGCACCAGATTAGGAGACTTGGACACCATACCTCCTCATTGCCTCTAGGC
This sequence comes from Sphenodon punctatus, assembly GCA_003113815.1. NCBI lineage: Eukaryota > Metazoa > Chordata > Lepidosauria > Sphenodontia > Sphenodontidae > Sphenodon > Sphenodon punctatus. The sequence goes on from QEPC01006872.1 coordinate 2,997,502, forward strand.
TCTGTGATGGTCGCAGTCTTCACAATAGGCTGGTCCACTCCCTCAATGAGCACCCAGTTGCCAGCAGGTACCCGATTCACCTCTATGTGGTACCTGAAAGAGATAATCAGGTGGGACACCCATTAGAGTAACTCCTGCAGCCCACTCTTAATGCAGTACCATGTCGCTCTCTCCCCAACATCCTCACACAAGTGTGGCTGCCTCTGAGATGGCTGAACTTCTCTTCTGTCACCAGTCCTTTAGGAAGCCAGAGGAATGGGATGGACTGGCCCATGTAGCTCTCAACAGGATACAGATTCTCCAGCCCTTGGGTTCCAAGTTCAAGTCTGCTCCAGTTTAATAGCGACTGGTCACCATTCTCATCCAATGGCCTCAGATCACCTCATGTCACGGCTACAGTTGGCCACTTGCTGTTGACTTCAGTAGGCAGAACGTGGACTGAATGGGCATTATCCCATAGCCCTAAAGGGGGATTCTGGCTAGGAAGCGAGCTAGCAGTACAGCTGCCCTTGATAGAGCGCTCCGTGTGTGTAATGGAGCTCCCCGAGCACTTACAGGATGAGGCCCAGAGTGTGGCTTTCAATAAGGGTGAGACCCTGCAGGATAGGGTCATTGGCAGGAGGGTGCTGGCTACAAATGCTTGTAATAAATAATTATTAATGGGAGCACCTGCAGGTTAACTGATGCAGCTGAAACAGGGGGAGGAAGCTACTGACCAGTTGGGAGCTGAAGGTTGTGTAGGGCTGAGCCTGAGGCCCAGAGCAGAGATCCCTAGGGAGGCAAGGCTCATGAAGAGGCTGCTTCACAAGGTTAGGAGCTCACTCACGTGCCTTGTATTTTAAGGGGTTTATCCTGAAACTGGCACTCCAGGCGCCTTGATCAGAAGCCCTGTCCAGAAAGATGGCTGCCGGGAGAGGGACCAGCAACGTACTAGATGGATGAGAATTCAGGAAGTACTTTGTGGACTGTGGACATAGAAGCACTGGATGAAGGACTTGGTATAAACAGTGTTTTGTGGTCCTGGTCCTCCAGGACCAGAGCAGGGCAGAGAACACAACCAGTCACCCCCATAACACTGACCCAGATAGCAAGCATACTGCTATAGGAATGTATTGTCATGGTACCTCGCCACTGAGATCCAGAGACGTCCCACAGTGCAGATTTGCGAATCCTCCTCATCTTCTAGGGTGTAGTTTTCCCCAAGGACTTTCACAGGCTGCCCCGCGTGAATGGTGCCACTCAACACCCTGCCGAAGGCATGGAACTGAACGCCGTCATCCGTGCTGTACATTTTTGTGGTATGGCACATAAGGGGACCCTTCGCAAATACAAGACAGCAAATAAAAACCTCCTCAGAGCAATAGCAAACAAGAATGGTGTTCTTTCTCCCCAGACCCCTCTCCAAATACATCCAGCTTCCTTCCACTGCCTGGAATGACTTGCCTTTCTTTCTATGTACAGCAAAGACATGGAATTCCAGCCTGTGGTCCAAATCTGGTCTGCCACTGGCTTTATTTGGCTCCTTTCTATTTCTTAGATTTGATCTGTAGATCCTCATATTCTCAAACACTGAAAGAGCGAGCTCAGGGGAAAGGAGGGAGCAGAGATGAAGGGCAGGCACTCAAGGATAAGGGATGGATCCATGACACAGATCCAGACCATGATCTGGACCCTGCCCTTAAACACCCCTGCCTCCAACTCTTATCCAGCCCAGGGAACATCTGCAGGAGAGAAAAGGTTCCTTGCTCCTTGTTGAGAGTGTTTGTGCTGCACTGGTCCCATGTATGAGACCAGAGAGAGTAGGTAGCAAGGAACCCTCTGAATGAGGTTCTAGTGCTGAACCAGACAATACCATCCCCTCCTCCAAGCCAGCACAAGGCTGAAGCCTTGAGAGGCAGAACTAGAAGTCTAGTTTCTAGTCTAGACATAATCCAAGGGAAGACCTCACAGCAATGTGTCCTCCTGGGTCATATTCAAGATGAAGAATTACTTTAATCCCAGCTAAATACAGATTCCTTGGAACAAGTAATTTTCTTTCAGGCAGTGTTAAGGTGTCCATCACTTTGGTATTTAAAAGCTAATTGTTCACTTGTATAGCATGTTAAACGGTTGCTAAGTTCCACCCCTGAGGAAGCTGCTTTTCAGAAGTTAAGGGATGCAATGGAGTCCTTTTCATTAAAAGTTTTCAAAAACGGGCTGGACAAGCATCAGTCTGTGGCACTGTAGGAACAGGCCATCCTGCTTTGGAGCAAGGGCTGGACTAGATGACCCCAAGATCCCTTCCAACCCTATCATTCTATAGGCTTCCATACAAAAGACCTTGTAAAAATGTACGTTATTATGCGACACCATTTTAGTCCGTTGTCATGTTTCATGCCAGAGGAGGATGCATTTCAGGAGTACAGTATTTCCAGGTAAAAACTTAAGACCCTGTATTGTTACAAGCTATTATTTTACCCAGACGAGCCAGAATTGACATGACGGAGCAGACTCCTTCAGCCTGCATGGTAGAGAGCTGAAATAGCTGTGCTCAAACTGCCAGTGCCAGCCAGCCATCACACTGCAGTCCTCAGCTGCTGTGAAGTTCTGAGCTAATGTCTGCTTTCCCCTTCATGCTGCTGAGTGCCTCTCTCTTGAGGGCAGCCCCAGCGGGTGCTAAAGTTCCTCAGAGTGCAGAGTATTTCAGCACCGGATGAGAGATTTCCAAAGGCTGCGAGTCAAATCTGTGCAGCCGCCTCTTGCTGACCCCATGGAGAGCAAGGGCTGTTTGCTGCAGATTGGGAATGGGGAGAACTTCTGCGGCAAGTAGGAAGGGCTCCTTACATCAGGGTCGCACTCGCTCATGGCCTCGCCCAAGTCTGAGTCGACGCCGCCCATGTAGGTGTGCTCAATCTTGATCTTGGCTCCTGCCTTCGGGGAGGGGATGTGCTGAACGCACATGTCCACAAAGCCTAGAGGGCAAAGCAGAGCTCGGTGAGAGCAGCGCTAGGCTGCAGCATATGAACAGAGGTAGGGAAACTGCTACACAATGAGGGAATGAACAGGTTCCCCCCAAGACTCTGGCTTTGCATCTTCCCCCTACCAAATCTTTCTGAAACAATGCCCCATATCTTGCACTGCTGCACCACTGAAGTGTGCAACAAGAACCAGGCCCCTAAGGGGATGCCTCTACCTCATTCCCACTGCTTTTGGGTCTCATTCACAAGCCTCAAGTAGCACAATTCACAGCGTGTGCCAAAACCAACTCAGGAGAGCTCTGAGCAGCTGCTCAGCAAAAAGTGCAAGGAGCCCAGCTCAGGGGGCCACATCCCTGCAGCAAGGATTTCAGCGATACCAACCCCTGCCAGGAATTGTTTCAGAGGCTTCATGAGGTGAGACCTGCCATGACTACCACAAGGCCTCAGGGTCCCATCCTGACCCTGCTGCTCCACAGCACAAACAAGCAGCAGGTTTCCCAGGTGCATACTACAAGGTGCATGCACAGTTCAGCTACTGAGACTGGAAAGGGAGGCGAGGTTGGTGGTACTTTCCCTGCCCACCAGGACTTTGGCCCTATACAAAGGCGGTTGAGACTTTTGCCCCAGTGACCTAGAAGTCAATTCCCACCAACTCCCAATAGGGCCCAGGCTACCAAGCTTCTCTAGCCAGCCCTTTAGAGCTATAATCAGCTGAGGGCTGGCAGAGAAGCAAGTGTGACAGTCTCGGCTCACTCTGGGGCAAACAACCTAGGCTGTGAATACAACAACATCATGCTGAGGCTTTCACTGAAGGAGGATGGGAAAGGGGCTGGGGCATGTGCGTGCACACCAGTTCTTTCCTTCTAATTTAAAACATTTGAAGATTGCACTGGAAAGGGCAGGTGGCTTTGGTGCTTGTGGGCTCCACAGCCATCTCTGGGTGAAGAATTAGAGGGCGAGAAGAAGGTATATGTGCTGGCTGTGGAGAAATATGGTCACCTACAGTCCCCTCCCCCCAGAGCTGGTCTTTGTGTCAGCAGGAACCAAAGCCCACATTGCTGCAGCTATGAGCCACCTACCAGGACACAGACCACAGTCTGGGAGGTCTTAGCTTAAAAAGAGCTGGCTCCACAGGCAAGACCTGAGTGCACACACTGGTAAATGTGCCCAATCCAGGGCAGCTGCTCCAAAAACAGCTGGAGCAACCAACCTCAGGTTTGGATGACAGAGTCCTTGGAATGTGTGGACCCCCCCAACAGGTCCAGCCAACTGAGATGCCTGTATGGGGACCAGAGAAGGAGAGGCTACTGCCTCGTAGGAATCAGCACCAATCGCCAGCAAGCTGCAGCCTCTCCCTCCCCAGCAATTCCAATCCCTTCTCACCGGATTCATGCCTAAGGAAAGAAGCTGGGGCTACTGAAGTTAGAGGTGTGTATGCTCCCAAATGTCCTGGGAGCACATACAGACTCCCATGGGAAAACCCTTGAGAAGCCAAATGGAAGTCCTGTACATCAGAACTCACAAAATTTGGAAGTTGGTCAACTGAGTTAAGACACAGAAGCCAACACTGAAAACAAAGAGCCTGACCTGTGACTCATAAAGCTCCATTTGGATTGGGTGCAGGATTCCATTTCCAGAAGATGAGCACCCAGCAGCATCAGCTGAGGACTGAGCTGATCCTGCTGCTTGGCCTCATGCATCTGCAGGAGATTTCCAAAAGGCACAAGCCAGGTGCCAAACTCCCACTAACTCCCATAAGAATCAAGGAGAGCTAGCGGCATAGCTGACATCTATGCCTTAGGACTGTAGTTCTCAAAATCAGAGGGCAGGCCCACAAGGTGGAGTTTGGAAAGTATTCAGGAGGGAGGGCACAAGGAGGAGGAGCAAATCTGGCAGACACCTAGGTGAGTTAGAGTGAATTTCCTCTGACTCAACCAGGGTGAATTTCCAAAATGATAGGGTAGCAGGTGTGTCAGAAAACAAAGGGGAGAAGTGAAAGGAAGTTGGGAAAGGGAGCAATGTGTGAGTGTATCACAGGCAAGAGGAATGGTGAGGCCGGGTCACTGCTTTAGGGAACCTCCTCCTGCAAAGATCTGGCCTGTAAAGACTCCTCACGGCCGGTTAAATCCACACATAAAGCCTAGCTGCTGGCCCCCAAAGCTGGCACAAACTCGACAGCCCTACATAGGAGGTTACCTGTGAACTCCCCAAAGAACTTCTTGCAGACAAGCCTCAGGAGGGGACGAATGTTCAGCTTCAGCTCCTCTTTGGTCAGGTGGATGCCCAGCTCATCCAGAGTCCTGGGCAGAGTGGTGTCTACATCACCAACCACCTGCAGGAGAGGCAAGAGCAAAAGGTTCAGTACTGGACATTAGACTTGAGATACATTACTGCCCAGACAGGTGGGAGTTGAAAGGGCTATTTACAGTGATAGTAGGGATATGGAGGAGATGTAAAGGAGCAGGAAAGGCCTGTAAGCAAATACCCAGAGAACTGTGCTCGAACTGGTTTAATGGCTGGTTCACAGTTAATCCTTGCTGGATGTCGGGGCATGCCACAAAACCAAATCACAAAGCATGGCTGGTGCTAAATCACATGCCCCTACTATAGAGCAGGCTGCACAGGATCACTCTGCACTCTCCTATCAACAACATTCCCTGGCAAGAGAGGAGACATGGGGCTCATCTGTGGCGTCACCTAGTGTCAGAATCCCTAAATGCTGAGCAATGGGAAGGATTTAAGACATTAACTTCTGCATTCAGAGCAGGCGAAAAATCCAGCACCTACCTGAGCTAGGATTTTGTACAGAGGCTCCAGGATAAACTCCACAAAACTCCGCTGGGAACTGCTAGTTGGGGCCTTCTTGGTGAACTTTCGTCTAAGGGATAGGGAGAGAAGGAGGAAGGTTGATGTGAAGGTTCACGGAAATTTTAACTATATTTTATTTATATATATATATTATATATACACACACACACACACACACACACACACACACACATTACAATATATACATATACATACATATATATTGCTCCCTGCCATGGCACTTGCAGCGCTTCACATAGAACATTTTTAAATCTTCACAACAACCCTGTGAGTTAGGTTAGGCTGAGAGAATATTGTGACTGGCCCAAAGTCACCTAGTGAGTTTCTGGTTAAGGCAAAATTTGAACCAGGGCCTCCCCTTACCACCCAGTCCAGGTGCTGTGCACCTAGCCACTACACAACATTGAAGCAGCATCCCCATCTATGGAGGTAGATGCACCAACACCTACCTGATGCACTGCATGGCTTAGGACAGACATATACCTAAACACCACCACCTAGGTTGTAAAAGGTATACATTATTCACTTGCCAAGCTGGAATTTTCAGTGTTGGAAGTGCTTTATAATCCTTGGCCGTGAGCCACAAACCACTCTCTCTGGAGTAGCCATGAAGTTCTGCAGGCTTTGACTGGGACTCCTCCAGAGAGTGGTTTGTGAATCACAGCCTTTATCTAGTTCACATTTCCAACAACTCTGAGAGTTAGGTCATTATTTTTCCCTTTTTACAGACAAGGAACTAAGACTGAATTTGACCTGCCCAAGGCCACCCAACGAGTTCATGACTTAGATGGGATTTAAACCCTGATCTCCTAAGTCCAAGTTCAACACCTTACCCTCCTTACCATACACTAGATTCTCTATCCCAGTCTGCCAAAGGGCAGCAGATGGGGTCGTGATCCCAAGTGAAAGCAGGATACTTCTCTTTGCATGTCTTTGTTGCAGTCACAGAACTGTATTTAAAATCTCAAAACGAGGTCACAAGTAATAAGAACCACTACCCAAGAGGATCAAGTAGAAAGAGGTGATCCTGGGCATAGACTCTGCAAGGTTTCTGGATCCGTGCAACCTGTGCTTGGTAAGTCTCTCTGAATAGCTACTTAGAGGTGCTCTACATGTCAGGAGCAGGAAGTAATGCCAGTTATAGCCTCTAGAGCAGAGGTCCGCAGATCTCTGGGGGGTCCCCAAAACCAGCCAGAGCTACAGCACAGTGCCACAGCCATCTCGGGGGAGGGGGCGGGGATGAAACTGTAGCATGCACATTCTGGCCACAGCTTCCCCACAGCCAGATACATCCATTTCAGTCCTGGGAAGAAGTGCAGAGAGGTGTCCTGGCCAGTCTGCAATATGCATTTGCCAGACCATGGACCCCCTCAAAGCATGCATGATGATTCATCAGAATTCTGAGGGTTGGCAATGGTACAGTGGTCAGGAGTTTGGAAATGATTGCTCTCTAGAGCTTCCCAACATTAGCTCCAACTGAATTCAAAAGCTATAGGACAATGGAAGCAAAGGGGGGCTTAGCCCCACCAAACCACTCCCTTGTTCCATGGGATAAAAGCTGGTTTAAACTCCTTACGTTTTGGGGTTGAAGTAGATGTCTCCCCAAAGCCGCTTTGCAAACTCCTGATAGTTGATATCTCCTGTGAGGGACAAAAAGCAAAAACTCAGTGGCCACAGGAAGAAAGACATTTCACCACTCAGGTTGTGCATGTCTTTCACTTCTTTTCAGCTCAACCAGTGAATTCAGTGTCTGGCAGACAACTGCAGAGCCTGAAATGCGATTTATCCACACAGGGGCAGCTGTCCAGCAAACCTCCTTCCCACCAATTATTGCCCGAACATCTCAGTCCTGGCCTAGAAAGACTTCAACTCATGGGGACAGTGGAGTATGCTCTCCATGGCCAGACGGCCGCCAGAGAAGCTAGCTGGTGCTAAGCAAGGCACACAATGGCTTCCCGTAGATACTCGATCTATCTGAATGCTAAAACAATGGGGGAAATGAGCACAGACCCCTGGGTTAGCCAGCTGCAGATGGCTTACATCTGTCACACACTAATCTCTGCTCAGGGTAATTCCAAACCTCTTACTCAGTCCCTCTCTCTTCCTTACATCTCCTTCAGTCCTTGTACCAAGCCCAGTTCACTACCTAGATCATGAATGCTTTGCTCCCCTCCCTCTCCATACACTGTGGACCAAAAGGCTTGCCTGGCATACTCTCACCGAGAGGCCATGTTGGTCCAATAAAAAAGATCATCCAATCTACTTTGTCTCCATCTCTTACATTTGGGAACACTACAGCAACCACAATCTTGAGACAGATGACTTTAGACCAGTGGCTTTTGGCTGTCTCCATCTTTCTTTTGGGCTCAAAGCTGTTTGGGGCAAAGACCAGCTTTGATTCTGTGCATGTTTTAAAAGACAAAGGCCACCAAATCGTCAGTTATTACTATATCAAACCCACTAGCCTGTTATAAACCCTAATAAAAATCTCTTTTAGAAAGGTGTCTGCTTTTGGTTGATAATCCACCTCCTTCCATCCCCATGGTTATTCACCCTTGCTGTTAAATAAGAAATCATGTTCATTTCTAATTTGAACTTGTCCAGCTTTAACTTCTACACTCCGGTTCTTGTTCTTCCTCCCTTGGCTAGATTGAAAAGCTCTTTAGAACCCAATGACCTATGTTTGCATAGTATTGAGAACACCGATAATCATACCCAAATAATCATAATGCCAAACCAGGACAGATTTAGCAGTAATAAAACAGCAACATGCGTTCTGAGCTCAACCACAGATCTTTCCTTAAGAAAGTAATAGTCATTACGTGGAGCCAAAGGCATGACACCTTTTTCTTTTTAGAGGCCCCTTTTTTATTTAGCAAAAATCTATGGGACAGATAGGGGCTTAAGGCTCTTCCTGAGGGGTGTGGGGGGAGAGGTGAGGGACATGCTCAGGCAAGAGTAAAGAATATCGTCAAGGGAAGGAAGCAGAGATGAGAGAGAGAACTGAGAGGATGGTGCTAATGTATGGATTCATGGGCCAGAGCCATGCAATAGAACAAGAGAATGGTAGCATTATTTGGCCCACAGGCCTGAGGTTCTCCACTTCTGAGTTAATCTAGTCCAGTTTTAAAGTTAAATATAACTTGGAAAAGCAACTCTTATGGGTTAAAAGTGTCTACACAGAGGCTGAAAGCCAGTTAACTACTCTGTACTACCTACTACATATTAAACAAACCAGAAATAAAACTCTCTTGAGCCTCTAATCCATGCCTGAGATGCAATTCAGCATAATGTTCTTGATTAACAGCTGCTGCCAGGCTAGGTTAATAGCTGCTCCCATGGTTTTGAGAACTGGGCATCCAGATATAGAGAAACCCCTTGCCTATCCCTCAGATTTATAAAGGGCACAGGGGTTACCTGTGTCTCAATGTCATGACCTTTTAAATCAAGTATCCTGTTAATCCTCCACCCTCTAAACTACTGTGCAACATCTCTCATACCTTAACTGCAAAGCCCTGATCACAGCTAACATGCAACTCTCTAAATCCCAGCTAGCCACAGTCTGTTTCTGCAAAGAAAACACTATTCTTTTATGGCTCGTTTTTTAAAATAGACAGCTTGCCTCAAGCTGGCACCTGGGGAGCAAAGACTCATACTGCCGCCAGGCCAGCGATGCAGTTACTTTAAAAAGCTCCCTTGCACAATGAGTGCAAGACCTTGCAGGGCAGCCTTCAGTCCGGACACAGCTGAGTCTCAATCCCCTGAGAACAGGAGTTGCTCATGGAAACACAAAAAGATTCTTAACCCTTTCACCCCTGAACTGAGTTTTTAGCTTAAACAGAGAATGACACTTCTGCAGCCCTTTGTTTCATTTTATACCAACGGCAGCAGGTTTCTCTATTTTAAACATCATTTTGAGAAAGAGCGCAGATGCCATGTTGGCCCCAAATGTAAGAGATGGAGACAAAGTAGTTCAAATGATATCTTTTATTAGACCAACTTCTCACCAACAGAAGTTGGTTCAATAAAGATAACATCTGAACTAAATGGTCTCCATCTCCATTTTAAATGCACATATCACGTAGCGTGGGTGTAAGAATCCAGGGGTGGGTGGGTGCAGGGGACGTGTGCCCATCCCCTTGAGCATAGGATGCAGGCGACAGCCCTTTCCTTCATTTCAGCAATGTTTCTGCTTAAGGGTGTGACTGCATCAGCTGAGGAAGAGGAGTGGGGAAAAGAAAGCTACCTAGCCACTGAACTTCTGTTGCTTGAGGAGTATTCTCCAAGCAGGGGCACAGGATGTTGTGAATCTCACTCCCACTGTGTAGGCTTCCTCGACACCACAAACCCTTTTCCTTTCAAGGAAGCTCCTGCATGGCAAAGGAAGGTACTAAGAGCGGTTTTCCCATTTTCTAAATAAGCTAACAAAGCAGTGATAAGGGCAAAGCGAGGAATGGAACACAGGATTCTTAGCACTGTTGCCCCAAAGCGTACCCACCCTGCCACCTTGCCCAATGCTTCTGCAGTTCCCCAACAGTCAGCTATTTTAACCACTGGGCGATAGACAAAGCCCTGTCCTAACAGCTAAATTAAAAACAGCAGATGGATGTTTTTTCTGTAGCTCAAATGGCAGAGTTCTGAGGAAGCTGAAGGACAGGGAATCAAGCCCAGCTTACGGAGGAGGATGTGTGCGAGAATTTTTTTATTTACTTTTAAAAAGATTGCTTTTTAGAACGGCTTTTTAAAAACCAGGGGCAGGCCAGGAGGTGGGACTGAGCACCCCTTAATTTGGACTGTTGTTACACCACTGCTGCATTGACACTGCCAGTCATTCCAATATTTACAATAACTGGCTTACTCATATGAGCAGTTTCACTGGAAGTACCTCCGACCTTGCTTTAAACACCCCTTTGTTATGACAAGCAGGGGGAATTAAGGTGGTGTTAAAAGGGGAGGTACTTACCTCTGTGGAAAGAAGTTAAAAATTAGGAGATTGTACTATGGGGAGGATGGTAATTACCCCCCACTCCCTTTCTCAGAAGCCATCAGTTCTTCCTGCTTGTCTGTTCCCCGACACCCTGACAGTGTTTCTGTCTCACTGGCTATTTGTTATTTGATCTCCCCCTGCTGACAGCTCCCTGAAAGTTCCCAAGTAGAAAGATCAAGAGAGAGCAAGAGCTATTTATTCCCTGCTTTCCCTTGCTTGCTCTTGAGAACAGAAATGAAGGGAGGTAGCAACTCCAGAGTAACTGCCCTTCTGTGTGTGAGCAAGTCCTAAAATATTATAATTAAGAGAAAAAAGTATGGGAGAACATTTTCAGAAAATTGTAAGAACATAAAGTCCCATACTGGGTCAGACCAATGGGCCATCAAGCACAGTACCTTGTCTCCAGCACAAGCTGCCCTCGGTCACTTTGGTCATAATGGAGTGATCCACTCCCTGCTGTTCAATCCCAGCTTCTGACAGTCAGGGTCTACATTCCCATACCTACTTGACTAATAGCCATGTTTCTCACCAGGATTCCTGTTCCTTTAACAAGCAAGTTTCATGCTGGGAAGGACTGAAAGCAGGTTCTGGAGCAAACACCGAGCAGCATCTGCACAAGTCGTGGCTGTGCGTATGCAAGGATCAGAGCTGTTGTGAGAATATGCAAGGGCTCCACAGACATGGACAGGAGTCAAGATGTCACCACGTGCCGAGTTCTGGTTGACCCTTACCGTATGTGTCTGCATAAATCTTGGCGAAGGAGCCTAGAGTGAAACAGATGCTGTACTGGGAGCTGGCGAAACACAAATTCCCAAGGAGCGGGGAGAGGATCAGGTTTTCATCAGTGGAATACATGCTGAAACAGAAAGACGAGGATTTATGGACAACACAACTTTGAGGAAAGGGGGAGACAGGACTGATCGGGAACGATCAGAGCTATAAGTAAAAGGGGATGCTGCCGACAAACCTCAATCTAGCCTAGAGAGCAGAATACATAACAGTGGAATAACTTTCGGTGCTGCCAGTAACGTGGAGCTGCAGATGGCTCCAGAGTGTCTGACATTCCAGAACAAAACAAACTTCCGGCTGTTGCTAATTGCGAGGGTGCTTTTTTTATTCAGTTGTATTAACTCACATAGAACATTTACAACTAAAAATTTAAAAAAACCACACCTTAAATTAAAAGCTAGTTAATACAACACATGCACACTGCATTCATTAATGGTTTGATCATTTTAATGAGCTTTGGAATGAGAGAGTGAAAATAGGAGGAAAACAAAACAAAAGGCATACTAAGAAGAACGAGAGCATGCCTTAATCAATGCGTAAGCAAGCTCAGCACCTTGTTAGAGGCTGCATGCACCCAGAAAGAAGAATGCCTGCTAAACAATGAATGCCAGGGGCAGGGTGGTGTGGGGATTATCTCCAGGAGGGGGGAGCAGTGGAATATTGGTTTCATTCAAACACACACAAACTAATGCCAGACAGCATGAGTGTTTATAGCAAAGATGCCTAGAGTAACACAATGCCCAAATTATTGCCAATAATTAGATATCCATATCCCTTGTGACTCTCTGACAGTCTGCATCGATGATTCTCCATGGCCTTACCCAAGCTTCCTGATGCTCCTGTCGCACCACAGGAATGGATCAATGCTGCCCCACATACCTAATCAATCTTAGACACACAGATGTGGTGTCGAACAAAATCTTCTCCCCAAAACCCCTTTACTTGAACAAACGAGGGAATAACTGGCCAGGCAGCAGCATTGCTGAAAAGGAACTGGGGAGTGGATCACAAAATGAATATGAATCAGCAATGTGATGCTGCTGGGAAAGAGGCAAACGCCTTTGAGGGCTATGCTACCCAAGACATTAGTAGTGACCTCCGTATTGATTAGGAGCTCCCAGCTGGAGAAATGGGTCCAGTTTTAAGACAGACAAACAGGAAGGTTTCAGAGGAGAGCAACAAAGATGATTAAGCATTTAGAATGGAACACCTATAATCCTAACTCCACACCAAGATCCGTTTCAAAGTATGTTCAGTCTAGAGAAAAGAGTAAGGGGGAGATATTAGAAAATTGTTATTTAAAAGGCTGCCTTATAAAGCAGATGGAGAGCAGCTGTTCTCCACGGCCACTGAAGGCAGGACACAAGGCAATGGGTTACAGATACAAGAAGGTAGATTTAGGTTCAATATCAGGAAAAATCTTCCCAAGCATAAGGATAGTTTGGCAATGAAATGAGTAGCCTAGATGAGTTGGGGTGTTTCTTTTAAAGAAAAGACTGGATAAACATTGGTCAGAGATGTTTTAGATGGGACTAGATGACCCTAGGTATTTAAATCCAACATGCGAGGGTATGCACTTTCTAGGGATGCAGAAAGGTTCAATGAGACATCTACATCTGGGAAGCCACAGGTGTAGGATTATAGCAGGTGAATATGCCAAGCATGTCGTCTGAGATCAATGAAGTGGTGCATGGATAGCATTCTCCAGCAGCCTATGCCCACAGCAGTCCTGTACCTGATCAAACCATTAACCTCATCCACAATGTGCCTGAGTTTGTAATAGGCATCAGTAGGGGGAAGCTTCAGTTCTAGAATCAGGCGGTCGATCTTATTAATGCAGACAGTTACTGCCAGCCTCTCCTGTACGGCGTGATTGATCAGCCTCTCTGTGTTCAGCATGACCTACGGAAAGGAGACAGAACAAGAGGGGCTAAAATCCTAAAACATGCTGCATGGGACATGACAGAAGCAGCAATGACCTGTAGCCAACAGCCTGTAGAAAACAGTAACCGCAGCCACCAATGATTAGTAAACAACAGAAAATTAGAAACTGGGTAGGTCATCTCTTGAGATGCAGAAGTGCAATGAGGTTGTGTGATTTGCCCAAGGGCACTGCATGCCAGGGCCAGACTTGGGGCTAGGTCTGGGGACACCATATTTGGAGTCGGGGAAGAATCCCACTCCCTTAGCCAGACTGGTTGGTAACCCTGAGGATTCTTCACCTTTCCCTGCAGTATGGGGTGCAGTTTGCTTGTTTATGTGTCTTTCTCACTAGAAGAATTCTGTTCCACTGCAGTGCCCCTTGGCCTTTCCTGCTTTCTGAGGGTTGTATTACCTTCATCTAATATAGGGCAGTGTTTCCCTAAATTCTGCCTCAGCAACCCCCCACTTTGGGACTTAAATTGCATGACCTCAGACAAGACTGAAGATATGCGAAGTCTATCAAACATCACTATGATCACGGCCCCTTCCATAGCTGGCACGACCCTTCCCTCAGGTCCCAACGCAGTATGGGAGCTGCTGATACAGGATTTGGGGTTGGCAGAGCGGGACTTGGTGCATGGGCTAAAATGGGAGTCAATCTAGATCATTTAGTAACCCCTTCTGACCGTGGACTCTTATTTACTTAAGAGTAAATGCATTCCCCTCCCCTTATCAAATCTGTAAAACCCTTAACTCCCTGCTTCAGTCCCTTCTCAAAAAGATCCTCCTCCAAAGAAGCCCAATCCCTAAGAGTATGTAAATAGTATGCACACTGCTTTGCCTCAGATTAAAATCTGAATTGGAAAGAACCTGAGTAAGGGTTGATGTGATACACCTGCAGGAAATGAGAGCACGCAAACACTCACCCCCTCTGCAGCATCAATGAAAAGCACGACACCATCCGAAATGAGAAGGCCAGCGGTGACCTCGTCAGAAAAGTTTACATGGCCTAACAAATGAAATAACACCATGGTAAGCACAGTTAATCAGAGCGGGAAACACTGCCTCTCAGCACGATGACCTGTTGCGGGTCACAAACTTCTATTGCGGAGGGAAGTGGCAAGCCAGAGGGCAGCTTTCCCTCCCAGATGGCACCCAGATAAGTCAGGCAAGGAACTGCCACCAGCACCAGAATGCCCCACGCTTGAGTTGTGTAAATGTCGGCATTCTACTAAATAAATAATAATAATAATAATAATAATGTTGCTTTCAATTAACAGGGCTCCGTTTACAACTGTAACTGTATTCACAAGCCTTTTTTGGAAATGCTGGGGGGAAAGACAGTAATTAAAGCAGTACTTTTTGGAGGCTAATGTGCTTGATGGTGGGGAGCACAGCTCTGCATAACATAAGATAGTCATAAAAAATCCCTCTTCCCTTGTTACAATTGCACATAACGGAATCCAATTTTACTTTCTTTTTATTAATAATAATAATTATTATTTAAAGAATGTCAGCAATGTACCTGGTACTGAACAGTAGTCACATCTAAGAACTTTGCTCCTTCTCCGACACCACCCTTACCTACCCACCCTAGAATCTCCTCCTCAGTCTTCACCCCTTCTCACATGCTGCCCCTTACATCTGGAACTTCCTCTCTGAACACTGTTCTCTCCTTCCTAAAAACCTACCTCTTCCATTAGACTTTTCCTAGCTCCTCACCCCCACCCCCCCAATAGATTGCTCATTGATCCTTCTCCCTAGGCTGTCTCATCATCCTTCAGGATCCCCTGAAGGGCCATGTTTAAAATGATTACAGACAAGTCCCTACTCCAAGGAGCTTCCAGTCTAGGAGAGACAAGGGGAGGGGCACATAGGGAGACAGGGATATATTCATGAAGATGAGAAGTTGCAGGTGCATGTGCTTGGCTTAATTATGTTGAGGAGGAGGATCCTGAAGGAGGAGATTCTGGAGCAGCTGAGGGTGGTGTAAGAGGAGAAACAAAGTTTCTTGACAGGAACAGAGTGGGAAATGAGGGCAAAAAGACAAGGAGGAGCAAATCTAAATGAATGAGAACCTGGATCAATTCTGCTCTGAACATCAACTACCAGCTAAATTCTAGCTCTAGGATCCATGTTACTGGCAATAACTTTGTAGCAGGAAACGTCAAGCTGAATTTTCAGAGCCCAAGCTGAGCTGGCAGAACTGGGATGGAAAGTCAATGGTAGCCTCCTCGATATCATTTTTACAAAGACACTTTTCAGAAGCAAGTCTAAACTGAACATCTGATTTAGGATATTCCAAGAGATAAAGACCTAGGTTGCAGTCCACAGCCTTAATCTGTGGACCAACCAATTACTCTGGAGTAACCCCATTGAAGCTGGTTTGTGGCCCTAATTTCTCAGAGAAAATAGAAACTGGCTTAATGCAAAAACTTCATAGCTCCTTTTCACATCCCCATGCCTTTCCAAGACACTCCTTAGAGAGTAAGTTTATTTTTATTTCCAATATCCCTTTGAAAGACTATAGCAGCATTTATCAGAAGTTCTATGCTAGGGATAGGAACCCCCCTTTTTCTTTGTCTGAGGAACATATTGGCAATTTAAATGGCAAGAGGCTGCAGGTATGGACTGCAGAGACATATAGGTGTGACTGAGAGATGCAAAGGGCATGGGGAGAAAGGCATGATGAGATAATGAATGGTTTGAGTGGGGTTCTGGGTGGGAGAATGCAGGGGAGGGTCCAGCCTGCATCTCCAGGCCCCTAGCCTTGAGCGCAGACCCTCATCTTTGCAGCCTTTCCCATGAGCGTGTTCCTCTAATGCTGGAGGGTAGAGGCCAGATCCAGGAACTGGAAAGGGGGCAGCTGCAGGCTACACTGGGCTGGGTGTTCTCCACGCCTGACCTAAAAGTTTAAAAGCTTAATGGCTAACCCGGGAAACTATTTTGCCCACGGGGACAGGCCTTACAGTCTCACTGGCTCCTAGGAGACTAACCCCGCAACACACCTGGAGTGTCCATGATGTTGAAGAGGAATGACTTCCCTTTGGTTTCTGGCAGAACAATAGTCACTGGCGTGCTTTTGATTCCAACTCCCCTCTGGAAGAAAGTATCGGATCAGTGGAGATGTTACACTGCTGAAGAGCCCTGCACAGGTGGATTTCTGGCTCCTGCTCCCATTCCACCCCATCAGACCTGATCCTTCATTTCCCCACCCCACTCCCTTTCCCATCCCACACAAATCCTGCATTTATCCAGCTGGGAAGAGACTGAAATTAAGTGTGGGATTTTTCTCTTCCCTGGACCTTGCTGGGAGAGGGGCTGGCCTCAGTGGCGTGGCTACCGTGGCGCAGGGTGTGTGTGTGCATTTGCACCTGGGCCCTGCCCTGGGGGGTGGTGGTGGTGTCCATAGACAGGGCCAGCCCCCTCACCTGCAGCGGCGGTGGCAGAGGCGGGAGGGGTGAGGGAGGCGGGAGGGCGGAGGAGCCGGTGCCGGGAAAAGAGCCCGGCAGATCGTCTCTTTTCCCTGCTGTCTCCTCCCCGCTGCGTCTCCCTCGCCCCTCCTGCTGCCGCCACCGTCAGGTGAGAATGCAGCCTAAGTTTTTCTGCTGCCTCCCCTCCCTGGCTCCAGTCCCTATCCCTCACCTGCCTCCTGCCTCTGCCTCCTAGTAGCTGCAGCAGCAACAGCACACAGATCTGGGAGATAAAGCTGTTTGCTTACAAACAGCTCCTGACCATGTGCTGATCAGAAGGTTGCTACCTTGTAAAGAAAGTTCTTCGAGATGGCTCCTAACATTCTCACAACTGGGTTGTGGACGCTCACCCTATTCAAATAATAGGCCACATGATGGTCTTGAGCTCCTCTAGTATAAAAAGCACCGACTCTCCCCCTCAGAATGACAGTTCCTTTCAACTCTTTCTAGAAATATAAGAAAAAAACTCCAGGTGGGCTGGAAGGGTGGGTGTTGTGAGAATGTTCGGAGCCATCTCAAAGAACCTTGTTTACACGGTAGCAACCTTCTGTTCTTCTTCAAGTGGCTCCTCACAGGCTGTTTTTACATGGCTCAACCGGGTGGGGGAGGTCCGTGGGCACGCCAGTACATGGACAGGGCATGCACACAGCTGCACATGCATCCCCACTCACCCCCCACTCATCCACACCCACGGAGTAACCGTTGTTTCCCCCAGTTGCTCCTTGCGTGGGGACGAGTGGGGATGTGTGTGAGTGGGGAAGCGTGTTAGGCAGGCATGCATGCACCCCCATACACCATGGGTGCGTGCACCACATTGTTCACACGGGGCTCCCCCATGAACACACACAAATCTGTGTGTTCATGGGTGGGAGAGGCCTGTGTAAAAAGGGCCACATTCTCACAACTGTCTTACTTATACTATCTTAGGTAGGAATTTAGGATGTAAAGCAATATATATTCTATCTTGGAAAATAAATCTGCAAATATGGTTCTGAGATTATTATGGCTGCTATTTCACTAACTTTTCTTAATGAAGTTATTGCTAACAGGAATACTGTCTTTAAACCCGCACCCCATAACCAGTTCATTTGCGCTCCCCATATAATCAATTCATGCTGCCTTGGGGGCACAAATTAAATGGTTATGAGTGGGGGCAGCATGAACTGATTATGGGTGAATCAGTGTGAATTGATTATATGGGGGCAGGGGCACAAATGAACTGGTTATTGGGTGGGGGCAGCATGAACTGGTTATGAGACACAACTGAACTGGTTATGTATGTCTCTTTTCATGGCATAATGCACTTAATAAGCTGGCTGCATTTTGGGTGTCTGGTGTGTTTGATAGCAGCACCTCTGGACTGCACTGCATGCGTGCACATGGCACAGGCGGCACCGGCAGCAAGAAGCAACAGGCCCTGGAGGCCAAACTGGTTAAGCTCATTCCCCTCCTCCAGTAAGGCAGTGGACACAGTCAGTCTCTCTGTGCCTGCCTCACTGCCTGCCCGGCTGCCCCTGCAGCGGAGCCACTCCTGGGGAGTGGTGGTAGATGCTTGGCTGGGGAGGTGGGAAGCATTGGGAGACCATGCTTGTCTATGGCCACAGTTATAACTCCTAGCCGCTGGATTTTGTATATTTAGAAGCTGTCAGCAGGCCCCACCCCATCCCTTAAGCTCCACCCACTTTGGGTTTTTGGAGCACACGCGCACATGAAGGGCCCATAACTGAGGCTTGAGCCCAGGCCCTTCTCAACCTTGCTACGCCCCTGGCTGGCCTGCTCCCTGTCCATCAGATGTTCAGGGGAAAGCAGATTAGCCCCCCCATGCTGACAGCACTGGGGATGAGAGGGGCTGTCTTGCTCCCTGCCAAACAGATGATAGGTAGGAAAAGACCAACCTGCCTAGACCTGAAGTTGGACAAAGGTCTGCTCCCTGAGTGGGACAAGCATCTGTCTGATGCCATAGCTAGAGGGCACCCTGCCTTGGAGCAGGGGTTGGACTAGATTAGCCTTGGGGTTCTTTCCATCCCTACAATTCTAGGAATGACTGATGGAGCAGATATGTATGCCTCGAGTCCAACCTGGAGGAGGTGGAACTCTTCCCACTCCTCTAAGCACTTACCTCTTGCTCAGTGAACAGTATATCTGTGTAGCAAAGCTGCAAAAAAACAGAACACAGTTCTCAAGGCCAGACCATAAAGCAGAGAACATTTTTTTTTATGGCAAACATCTTAGAGTTTGAAAAAGGATGTGAAAACTATTTACAGGAAGGCAAGTAAACAGCAGAGCTTGAGATGGAAGCCTGTTACCTGGCTTCTTGCTCTAGCATTTCTAACATGAGAATTCTCTCTCTCTAGGAGCCCCCCTCTCCCATTCCAGAGGAAGAAAATATGGATAAATGTCACTTACATCCTGGTCATAGCGCTTCCTGATTTCTGGGTGAGTCTGCTCGATCACACAATCCACAAAACATGTCTGAAAAAGCACCAGAGAGAAGGCCGTGACCTAATGCCCAATAGACAGTTGCACTATTATTCTAGCCAGAGAAGTACAAAATGGAAGAGCTGAGGAGACATTCTTTCTGTGTAGCTTAAATAGTAACAAGGCTGCCTGTATTTCAACTCAGGTGGAGTCTCCCTGAAGGGTTTGAATCTTTACCACCACCAATATTACTGTAGTGAAGACCCACTCTTGTTGAGGTCTGGGTTAACAAAGCCTCCTTCTACCCTGTATATAGCTGTATGGGTATTACTATTAACACACGTGCTGCTGGCCCAGTTCGCCCTGCCTCGGTCAGTGCTGAACCCTGCACATCCGTTCCGGGCCCACTACATGTGGGCCCAGTTCAAACTCAGGTGCGGTTGGCAGTTGAGCCGAAAACGTGGGCCTAGAACAAACCAGCCCCACAGTCCGGCCTCACAAACTGCCCAAGCGGGCCAGAGTGGGGCGAACTGGGTGGGTGAGTCTGTTTTCAAGCCCGCTCAGCCCAGTGGGGTGCCAGCCATGGCTGCCTGTCACTGTGGGGTGTCGGCTGCAGCACAGAGGCTGACCCAGCCAGTCGTGTGTTGTTCCCTTCCCTTCCCTCCCTGGCTGGGTTAGGCCGGGGGAATATTTGGTTCCGTCCCCCGACCTGACCTGGCCAGGGCAGGGCAGCCATCCCATCCCCAGGCGTACAGTTGCACATATGTTAACACTTATGTCACATCATGACAGCCAGCTATTGGGGGCAGCAAGGAAAGCAAACCATAATTGAGAACCTTACTAAGAGGCAAACATGAACATTAAAGGGATGGACTTATATAAGTGATCTCTCTACACAAAGACTGAAGTGTTTTAAATCACAAGCACTACCAGCTATTACAATTGCTAGATCGCAGAGCCAGGAAGCTATTGTAAACCCTGTTAAACTGATGATCCCATTAGATAGATGCCCTTGAAGCATCCACATTAACGGGTCTCCACTATGTTACTTACAACTCTTTAAAACTTAGCCCAAAATCAATTCACAAATGTCATAAAGCCACTTTCACTCATAAGTGCTCCACCAAAATGTTTAATGGGGGTGGGGCAGACAGGCTCTCCCACCTCTTTCCGACGTGGCCTCCACTCCTTGCAAAGTGTCATGACAACACCACAGCTCCAAAAGGGGCATATCCTAGTCAGAAAAGGGTGGGAGATTCCCTTTGCCCTGTCTCTTTCCAACAAGACTCCATCCACTATGGAGCATCATGATGTCACAGCGCTCTGAAGGGACAGGGGAGGGGCAAAGTCAGGGGAGGAGCAGGACCTCCCCTTGCCAGCACTCATACACACTAACTGAGCTGCCTGAGGCAGGAGGGGCCAGGCGGGATAGAAATGAATAAACAACAATTCAGCTGGTATGCCTTCCCTGACCTAAACAGATAGAAGATCTTATATCTACTCCAAGCAGTCCCCCCCCCCCCAATGGCCAATTTTCACTTGCAGTTTGTAAAAAGCAAACAAATGGTGTTTTGGAGGGTTGTTACTAACGTTTTTATTAGGATGGCTTCCAACGGCCACAATAAAGATCCATTTGAGCTCCAGAGAGCTACAAACTCAGATTCCAAATAAGCAAAGGGCAGGAAAGGAGGATAGTATGAAAAGAAGCAAACATGGAGAACTGGTAGAGCTTTTTTTGGTCAGTTATATTTGATGCTGTCTTTCTATTTATTTTATGAGGGGGTGAAACAGGGCAAATGACAACAACCATCACGGAGCTAGAAAGGTGAGGGAACAGGAAGGAAAGGGAAGAGGGATTGTCACGACTCATCAACTACCTAGCCCAGCTTCAACGCCACCGTGCTGCTTAGATTGCTTGCCGTGTGGGTTCCAGACACAAGACAGACAAGAGGCAAAGGAGTTAGGACCAGTTTCTGCTGCTGAGAGTCCACAAGCTTCTGAGCTTCAGAGGACTCTTCATCGGGCAGCAAAAGCTTGCATACATTCGCCAATGGAAACAGATGCTCTAAAAGGCAATGTCACTGCTATGTCTGCGATCCACAAGCCACTTACTCTGGAGTAGTCCTACTGAAGCTGGGAGTAAGTGATTTGTGGATTGTGGTCATTACTTCTCTTCTGCAGCCATGGTAGCCGACACAGAGAAGAGGTAAGAGGTATTCTCTCTCCCCCATCTGTTAAACCAGTGGTTCCTCAAATGTTTTCAGGCTGGGAGCCCACTGAGAGAGAAAGGAAATCCTTACAACCCCAAGTTTTGGAAATCTGCATATATAATCATGCAGACCCAGTCTCTTCAGGAAAATGTGGGGATCCCGCCTGAAGTCCCGACCCCATGGCTTTGGAATCCATACATTGTTATTTTTTATCATTCCTATAGCGCTGTGCTCAAAGTGCTTTACAATATCTATTTAGCTTATGCTCACAAGCTTCTGATGATTTGCAGTCCTGTGTAGTATATTATGATTCCCATTTTACAGATGGGGAACTGAGGCCAAAAGAGAGCGAGTTGCCCAAGGCCACCCATTGAGTTTATGGGTAAGATGGGATTTGAACCCTGGTCTCCCAAGTCCAACACTTTATCAACTAGGCTACACTGGCTCATACTTTACTGATAAATACTTCCAAGAATCTGTTCCCAAGTTAACCCATGGACAGCATAAGGCAAAAGGAGTTCACACAATCACAAAGCTGGAAAGAACCCCAATGGTTATCTAGTCCAGCTTCCTGCCATTAAGTAGGATATACTGCACAACATCCCCGAGAACTGTTTGTCTAATGTATTAAAACTTTCCTTGGAAAATTCTTCCACTGTCCAACTGTCCTGGTAGTTAGAAAATTCTTCCTAATGTTTAGCCTAAGTCTTTTCTCCTTTAATTTAATCCCATTCCCTTTAGTTCTATAGGCACTGGTGTGTGCATCATTTAACCAGCAGAGCCCTTAATATGCAAACTTGCCTTGCCAACGGCAGACCAGTTTGGCCTCTTAATCAAAACTATCTGGTGAGCAAGGTTCGTAGCTTGAAAAACTTTATAGGGAACTATTTTTCAGAAGATGGTAAGCTAATCAGTCTTTGAAGACAGAGCAAAGATACATTTTACTCCAGTCATATACTTTAGAAAATCTTGGCTCAAAAGCCAGCCAGCACAGCAAGCTAGGCAGATCTGTGAGTGGGTGCTGTTAGCAAGGTAGGATACAACACAAGAGCTGCTAGCCCCCTCCAGAGCATTGGCCGATTTGTAAGCACAGAAAGCACCTTCGGTCCTTCCACAGTCATTCTACCTTGCCATGATGCAGGTGTCCACACAGAGTCACATTCCGGATTAGCTCAGAGTTGTCCATCAAATCTGCCAGGAAACTAGAGGAGGAAAAGACACAAATCATTTTTAGGTGCCCATGCTATGGCATCCCCTAATAATAAACTGAACTTCAATTGTATCTTCTACACAAAGGTCTTGAAATACTCTAGGCATTCAGCCTCCCAGTAGACATTATTCCTATTATACAGGTGGGAAAGTTGAAACTGTCAGACAATCAGCAGCAGAGTTCAGAAGAAAATCCAGGTGTCCTGGCTCCCTGCTCCATCTGAATTTTGCAAGGAAACACCTGTGGTTTAAGTGAATTCAAAGTAGCCAGTTTGACAGAAACCCACTTAGAATCAGGACAAAGCTAAGGTTTTAAAGTCAGTACAGTATGTGCAGCAGGAATGTCGTGCTGTGCAGCGAGTGGAAAACATTTTTAAGCTTCAGTTCCTCTGGTACCTTCTTGCTTCTCCCCTCTGGCTAGAAACAGGGGTGCGGAGGCAAACAGCTACCTTAGCAGTTATGTCAGTGGGATCTTTAGGCAAAGCTGCTGCTTTTCTGGAAAACTAGGAGATGAACCCCCTGCCACAAGCGCCCAGCACAACCAGGAACTGCGGATCTGCAACTGGCTGCAGGAAGGATTTGGCAAAGGAGCTGCTTGGGGAAGGCCATGCAGTGGGAGGACAAGATCCGCGATGCCATTAATGGCATGGCCAAGGAGCATCAGCAGCTGGCGCAGCAGAACGCTGCAGAACGCAAGGCCTTTGCTGCTGAGGCCTGCCAGCAGGAAGAAAGACGTGATCCAAGGGAGCAGGAAAATGTTCTCCCGCCAGTACCGCCACCTAAGCGAGTGCACTCAGCTGCCTCAAAAGGAACAGGCGCGAGAAAGGAAAATTGGGCACTTACCTCTGAATTTTCCTTCTGCAGGGGATCCTACTGGACGGTCAGTCAGGACAGTAGGGTAGATCCCGCCAACTACCAGAAGGAGGCAGACATTCAACTTTGCGGAGCCTACTAGGAGGGATCTATCCTCAGTTGCCCAGTCTTGTTGAGCTCTACTCCTCATCTAAACGATATAAACTTTAACCTTACTAAAACTGAACTATCGGGCTAACCTAACTCCGCCCCTGTTAAACAGATCCGTATCCCTGTCCTCTGAGAATCAGAGAGATGTCCGGGTCCTTGGTCCCCATTCCTCCAAATACACCACAGAGTTGACCTTACTCCGGGTGGGGACTGGCCGTCCAGAAGGATCCCCCACAGAAGGAAAATTCAGAGGTAAGTGCCCAATTTTCCTTTCTCCTGGGGGATCCTTTTGGCCGTCCAGTCAGGACAGTAGAGACGTACCAGAGCAGTACCCCAGTCCTACTCAGAGGGAGGAAAAAACTCAAGGAGGGAGGTCTCGGTAGATGCCTGCAGAACGACAGAGTACGTGAGCACTCTCTATAGAACTGCTTGCAACACCCATCTCCCGAAGGCCGCATCGGCTGAGTCTTGCAGCGGTATCCTATAGTGCCTTGTAAAGGAATGCACGGATGACCATGCCGCGGCTCGGCATATTTCCCCATAGGAAGCCGTACTGCGAAAAGCTTGCGAAGTTGCTGCACCCCTAAGAGAGTGAGCAAATACCCCCGCTGGGGGCAGCTTCCCCTCTGCTTTATAGGCCTCAGAGATACAGTGTCATCCATCTAGCTATTAAGGATTTGGAAGCTTTCAACCCCTTCCTTTGAGGGCTATAAGAGACAAACAGGGCTGAAGTCTTTCTAAACGTCCCTGTTCTGATCAGGTAAATTTTCAGGGCTCTCCTGACTAGAGTGTGCCACATCCACTCCAAGGGGTGAGATGGATTTGGGCAGAAGGAGGGGAGAGTCACCTCCTGTTCCCTATGAAAACGGGAGTTCACTTTGGGGCTGAAAGTTGGATCCAGTCTTAGGGTCACCAAAGACTCCTTGAATGAGCACAGAGCTGGTTCCATAGATAGAGCCCCTGGTTCTGAGACCCTCCTAGCCAAAGTGATGCCTATGAGGAATGCTACCTTCAGGGATAGATAGTACAGGGAAACCTTGTTCAGGGATTCAAAGGGGACCTTAGTAAGAGCCCTGAGTAGGAGGTTCAGGTTCCATGAAGGGAATCGATGGACTACTGGAGGGGAGATGATCCTCGCCGCCCTAAGGAAACGCACCACATGGGGATGCCCTGATATTTTGCGACCTCTTAAGGTTCCTAGTACACTATTCAAGGCTGCTACCTGTCTCTGGAGGATGTTTTGGTTTAACCCCTTCTCCAGCCCTTCCTGCAGGAAATTTAAGACTACTTTGATGGATACCTTCTCTGGACTAACTAGTTTAGTCTTGCACCACCTCGCAAAAGAGGCCCAGGTACTCTGGTATATGCGTCTAGTCTCTGGACGTCTGGACTGGAGCACTGTGATCAATACTTTACTGGAATAACCTAGTTTTCCTAAGGCTCTCCTCTCAATTTCCAGGCTGTCAGTTTGAGAGACTCTGGTTTGTCATAAACGACTGGACCCTGCAACAGGAGGTCTAGCCTGACTGGCAGTCCGAGCGGAGGTTCCGAGCTGAGATCCTGTAAGTTCGCAAACCACAGACTCAGTGGCCAGTAGGGGGCGACCAGAATGGTGGTAGCCTGCTCTTTCCTGATTTTCGCTATTGTCTGTTGGATGAGCGGGAACGGAGGAAAGGCATATAGGAGGCCCTGAGGCCAGACAGTTCAGTGCATCAAAGGCAATCGCTTTGTGATGCGGATGTCAGGACACGAAGAGCTCCGTCTTTGTGTTGTCTGGTGAAGCGAACAGGTCTATCGAGGGAGTTCCGAACTGCCTGACTATGGCCCTGAATGCCGAGGGGTGAAGAGTCCATTCTCCCTGGTCCAGCTGTATGCGACTGAGCCAATCAGCCTGGGTATTGGCTTGGCCCTTGATGTGAATTGCCCTGAGTGATTCTAAGTTGTTCTCTGCCCACCTGAAGAGAATGGTTGCCATCTGGTGGAGCGCCTCGGATCTTGACACATCCCCCCTTGGTGGTTCACGTAGGCCTTTGACACCGTGTTGTCCGTGTATACTACTACGTCCTTCCCTCTCAGCATCGGTGCCATGTCCCTCAGAGCCACGTAGATTGCCCTCAGTTCTAACCAACTGATGTGGTGTCTCTTCTCCCAAGGGAGCCACTTGCCTTGCACCGTTCAGCCCTACATGTGTGTTCCCCAACCTTGGAGACTTGCGTCTGTTGTGATCGCTGTTCTTATCGGATCGGAGAATGGCATTCTGGTCGAGAACCTGCCTGACTGTGACCACCACGTCAGGGACCTCTTTAGCACTGCTGGATCCAGGGATTTTCTCCTTGGGTCAGCGCATCCTGCCATGGTCGCAGGAATCGCTGTAGGGTCCTGGAATAGAACCTGGCCCATTGTAAAATGCCCAAGCAGGACATCATGGCTGCCAGTAGGCTCGTGAAAGTTTTCAGCTTGGACTTGTGCGCCGCTGTGACTTGCTGGATCAGCAAGGTTTAGTTTCTGTTGTCTCTGCTCGGAGAGAAACAGTCTGCCCTTCTTGGTGTCCAGCACCACCCCCAGGTGCTGTAGGGTTTATGAGGGGACCAGATAGCTCTTCTTGCGGTTGACTACGAAGCCGTACTGTTGCAGATATTCGATGACTCTGCACACATCTCTTTTTGCTTAGTTGCAGATCGGTGATCTGACGAGGATGTCGTTGAGGTACGGGTGTAGTTTTATCCCCTCCATTCGTAGGCTCGCTACTAGGGTAATCAGCACCTTGGTGAACGTCCTCGGTGAAGTCACCAGGCCGAACGGCAGGGCTGTGTACTGCCAGTGCTGTTGTGCATAACTGAACCGGAGCCATTGTCTGTGGGAGGGCAGGACGGGGACATGGAGATAGGCCTCCATTAAGTCGAGTGCCGTCAGCTATTCCCCTTGCACAATTGCTGTCCGTATTGACTGCAGGGTCTCCATCCTGAATTTCTGTACCTTGTGTACCTCGTTCAGGATCTTCAGGTCTAGGACTGCTCTCCATTCGTTGGACTTTTTTGGCACCAAATATAGGATGGAAACGTCCCTGTCTGTGTTCGCGGACCGGAACCTCCTCTATAGCTCCGATGGACTGGAGTCGGTTGATCTCTGACTGCATGGCGACTTGTTTGTCCCCGTTGGTGGATACCGGCAATGCACAGAAGTACTGGCGGGGTGAGTGCTGGAATTCTATCGTGTATCCCCGTTCAATGGTCAGAAGCACCCAGGCGTCTGTGGTGGAGCTCGCCCATTGTGCTGCGAACCACTGCAGTCTTCCCCCCCAACTTTGACTGCTCGAGGAGGTCGGGGGTTGCGCAGTCATGCGTCCATCTTGGGACAACCCACCCCTTGTCGCTGTTTGGCCCTGTTGTTGTTTCCCTTCTGTTTCTGCCACTGGGGTCTGTACCTCTGCTGATTTCCTCTTTGGGGGAAGAAGGATCGTCTGGAACTCCCGGCCGGGGCGTAGGATGCGCCAAAGGGACGAAAATTCTTCTTTTGCACTCCTACAATCTGCAGGATATGCTTTTTGGATTTGTCCGCTACATCTGCTAAGCACCTTATCGAGACAAATTCTGAATAACTTGCGTTCCTGAAAAGCGCTGCTGACCAACGCGTTCTTGGAGATGTTGTCGCCCTTCCATGATCTCAGTCATAAGTGGCGACGGGCTGCCACGTTAGAAACAGCTGCCCTTAAGGTCCAACGGAGCATGTTGATGGAGGAGTCTGCTTTGAAGGACTAGGCCAGCTGTATTCTTGTGGACAGGACCCTGGTCATTTTTTTGGGAGACTCCTGGGTCTGATGCCCTCTTTATCCAAACCATCAGGGCTCTTGAGAAGTAGGATGTGAGCGTGGCCATTTTGATAATCGAGGACACCTCCTCAAAATTTCTCCTCAAGCTACAGTTTATTCCTTTGTCTATCGGATCCCGTGGAAAGCACTCCCCTTCCGTGGGAAACACTGAGTTCCTGGCAACAGACGCCGCTGCTGCATCCACCTTTGGAATGGCCAGGATGGAATTCTTTTTCTTATTGAACGAATAAAGAGACAGTTGAGATTTGGTCATCCTGGACGCCCTAATGGGGTTCTCCTATTCCTTCCTGATGATCCTTTCATATGCCTTGTCTAGGACCATTCCTCTGTCTTTATCCCCTGCTTGGGGGAGGTACTCTCTCTCTTCCTCCTCCTCCTCGTCTGAGGAAGCAGCAGGGGTCGCCTTCTCTTTCTTCTGTTTGAGATGAAGCGCTTTAACCACCAAATCGTATATTTGGTCCCTGTATTTGTGAGATAATTGCTTGTCCGGGTCGGGTGAGGGGTCTAACTCAGCCTCTTCTGGTTCTCTGATCCCTGACTGGACTCCCTCGCTTTCTCCTCCAAAGACCTGCTCTGAGACCTGCCCTTCCTCTTTGCTGGTCTCTGCTGGGGGTGACTTGTTCCTCGGTTTACTCCTTTTCTTAGGCCTTGTGACTCTCCCCTCCTCTGAGGAGTGAATGGACGTCACTTCCTCTTGCTCCGAGTCTGAGGAAGCTGGGGAGCTGAGTGGTCTAGTGGGCCTGTGGGGTCTCTTGGGCAGGGGTTGTTTGCCCTTTCCTGCCCCTTTGGAGCGGCTCTTATAAGCTCTAGGCTCCTTCGGCCGTGATGGGGACCTCTTTCGTTTCAGTTTGGAAAGGATCTCCTGAAGGACCTCCATGTGGGGGTCCTGAGCCAGGGGGTGGGTGGGAACTCACTGCGGTTGCTTCTTCCATAGCCTCTGCGCTTGCTGCTGCCGCGGCTCTGCATCTTGTGACCATATTCTCCTTCTTTCCCGCCGGCGCGCTGTAGAGCCGTGAGGGGAGAGATGTCTTTTCTCCGCCTGCCTCACTGTCCCACTGGCGCGAAAGGGAGCAGTGGGGGAGGGGCGTCTTTGCTCCGTCTGCTTCACCGTCCCTCCAGCGCGCAAAGGAGTCGTGGAGGTGGCACCCTTGTTCCGCTTGCCTCACTGCCCGATGGTCGAAACAGAGCCGCGGGGGGAGGAGCGCCTTCGCTGAGGCTTGGCTAGTCCCGTGCCGGGTTGTGAGCCGCGGACGGTGGGGAGGGCTGGTTTGTGGCCCAGTCTCTGGGCACGAGCTGGGCCGGCTCTATGGGCGGACCCACTCGGCTGGGAGTTCCTTGCGCC
This sequence comes from Sphenodon punctatus, assembly GCA_003113815.1. Taxonomy (NCBI): domain Eukaryota; kingdom Metazoa; phylum Chordata; class Lepidosauria; order Sphenodontia; family Sphenodontidae; genus Sphenodon; species Sphenodon punctatus. The sequence goes on from QEPC01006872.1 coordinate 3,026,431, forward strand.
GTGTGCCGGGCTGAGGCCGTGGAGGAGGGGAGGAGGAAAGCGGATGCGGCCACCTGCCTGTCGGCACGGGGCGGTAGGACGGCCAGGACCTTCGAGAGAAGGTGGGGAAGTATCCGCCTGCCGGAGCTCACCCACTGTGGGGCTGCTCGGTCACCCTGCCCATCTTAAGGGGCTGCCTACTCACTCCAGCGGTGTAGGGACCCGGGTCCGGTAGACAGCTCCCGAGGGGGGTTGGCTGCTATGCCCGCTCCTCAGGTACCCCCGCACCAGTGGGGAAGGGAGTGCCTGGACAGTGCTCCGAATCCCCAAGAAAGGGGGAGGTGAACAGGGAGAAGAATTCCTCTCCCCCTCGCACTAGGAGCCTCAATTCCTCTTGGTTCTGCTGTCTGGATTTCTACTGCAGCTTGCCTGCTTCCTAACTGCTCAGAGGCAGACAAACAACTGGGGAACTGAGGATAGACCCCTCCTAGTAGGCTCCTCAAAGTTGATTGTCTACCTCCTACTGGTAGTTGGCGGGATCTACCCTACTGTCCTGACTGGATGGCCAGGAGGTTCCCCCGGGAGAAGCAACAGTTTAATTTTAAAAAAAAAATTAGTTAGTTAACTTTTCATAATCCATGCTTCTTCTGGGAAAGAAGGGAAGTTTGGGGAAGAGGGTGGCCATGGAAAATGGCAATATGGCATAGCGATAAGCCGCTTTGGGGGCTGGGGGTTGAAAGGGAAGGGGGATAGTGGGTGCACCAAAAACAGGGGGTGGAGAGGCCACTGGCCATGCACCTTCACTTGAGGGTGGGGGCAAAGTCTAGGTGCAAAAGGAACTACTATGGGAAAGTCACAGGCAAAGGTCAGGTGCTGGCCAGTATCAGAGTAGGTAGCTGCACACCTGTGCCTCTGTGCTTGCTATTGCTATTCCCAGACCTTGCTAGCCTGCAAATGCCAACAGGAAACACAGAGGTTCAGGCCTGCAGTCGGCTAATCTACAAATGCCAATAAGGACTGCACAAGAAAAGGCTGGTAGGTGGAAAATAGCATTGGCAGGGGTGGGGTGGGGGGGGAGTATTCCGTCCCAGTGCTGAAGTACCTTCGCTCTGGGGTACAGGCAATGCTGTATGCTTTCATGAGCCAGGGCTTCAGGGGGTAGGCAAGGTCCCCAAGAACAACAGGCCTCATGAGCACCCCTTCAATGCATGTTTCAGTGGAGGGTCCAAAATCTCCAATGTACATGTGGCCAAAGAAGAGGGACTGAGAAGATGTGGGAGTTGTGGTTCTTCCTGGACCACCAGGCCAGCACATCCACAAACCAGTCACAGTGGTCCACTATGGTCTGGAGAACCAAAGAGAAAAACCCCTTCTAGTTCAGTAGTTGTCCTTGCTATGGGGTGGGCCGATGATGGTGATACAGTTCCCATCAATCATCCCTATACAGTTTGGGAACCTCTCCCACTGAAAGCCCTCCATTACCCTGTGGGGCTAGCCAACTGCACCACCCTGTCCAGGAGTACTTCCACAATCGCTGTGCAAACCTCCACTAGCATGGTGCCCACCGTGGAGGTTCCAACATCAAATTTCTGGGCAACAGAGTGGCAAGCCGCTGGATTGCAATGACAATGTACGCCTCCACAGGGATGGGTGACCACATCACCATGCTCTGTTTTTCCAGTCGGGGTCCAAGGATCTTGGCTATCTGCAGGATGAGGCATAGGTCATCCTGAACTTTGCGACTCACTCAGCGTCTCCCCACGAGGACAGCATGTTCTTCCACTAGTCTGTGCTTTTGTCCTTCACCCAGACCAGCCTCCCGAAAGGTACAGTCCTACACATGGCATCAGTGATTGAAACCGTGTCTCCGGACAGGTACCTCTTTGCACACATCAGCTGCCCTTGCACGGCTTTGATCTTCCCCAGCACAGTTCATTGTTGCTGGAGATAGGCAAGTGCACAAAGCCGAAGCAGGAGCCACCTCTGCAGTGTGGTGCGCCCCACTATCCCAGCCAGAGATTGAGGGAGAGCCTTTCTGTGCCTTGACATCACATCGCGCCAATGACAGCAGAAAGCTTGGATCTGTTGGATAGCTCACAGGTTCTGCTCAGCAGTCGAAAGGGAGCATGATAATGAGCACAAGGAAGTTCATGGTCTGCATCTCTATGGCTGCAATTCCGGCATCCATTAACTCTGCAGACCACGTGCGAAATGTTTTGAACAGTTTAAAGAGCCAGGCAGCTGCCTAGCTAAGATTGACTGCGTGCCACACGTGAGCAGCTACTGGTTGCTATTGGCCATGCATCCTTACAGGACTGGCTGTATGCAGAGCATGAGCTGCTATTGGTTACAGGTCAGCTACTGGTTGAAAAAGTTTTTGCTATGCTGTGTATGTGCATGTTTCTGTACCTGCACTCCCAATCCAGGTGGCAATTAAACTACATAGAAATTTCTCTCACAAGTACGTCAGTGCACACGCCAACTCACCAAAAAACATTACAGATGTTAGCACTACAGAAGCATGCCATTTTTTAACTGGGGTGGGGGGAACCACTCCCCTCCACAGGGCAAGGGAGGAGATATGTAAGGCAGTAAAGGTCACTGTGCTCGGAATGTATGTGGGAGCAGGGACACCATTTCCTATTAGATGACAGTAACTCAATGTTTTAGCTCTGAAAAGTAAGAGTTTTTGTTTGTAACAGTATGAGGGAGAAATTTACACTGCTGGTTATTTTCCCAGGACAGGAGAATGTTTTTCTTCTGTGGGTGCTGTGGTAGGCCAGGTTTTCCGGGCCAGAGAAGTTGGGGGTGGGTGGGGTGATGGATACACTGGCCTTTACTGACATTTGGGTGAGGCTTGATGTACAGAGAGAACTGTTAGACCCATCCTCCGAGGCAGCATACGCACTCATAGGATGGCACATGCACAGAATATGGTTCTATGTATGCATGATGGGAGCGTAGACAACGCACAATCATGACGCAGTTCCAGGTTCGGCAGAATGGAAGCCCTGGATGAGATGAAGGACTGGAATGTGAACGAGATCATGACTTTTCTGGATCTTTGTGCACTGCCAGAAACTAGCAGAGGCTGGACCTTTCCTGCTGTTCTTTGTCAAGACTGTCTGGATGACAACAGGAGGATACCACTGGGAATGCCTCGATAGCACAGCAGAGATTAATCTCTTTGGGGAAACAAGCAACTTGGGAGTACAGGGAGTACAGGGAATGTGAACCCACTGAAGGAGAGCTTGTTGTCCTATATAAGTTTTGAACACTCAGAGAAGTTCAGAGCACCCTCATGAGCGAGCATGTTTTTGCTCTAGATGGTAACGCAAGAGATGACAGAGAGAGGGTACAAGAGGCACATGCTTGACTGAGGGTTTTATGCAAATAGAGAGGGATTTCCACCACCACAGTAGGCAAGAGTCCAATAAAATTGTGTGCTGCTACCTGCTAGTACATCGCTGTGAGCCGTGGATATGAGGAACTGGGCGGTGACAACATTGAAAGACTGATTGCTTTTGCTTTCAATTTCTACTTTTGCTTTCAATTTTTACTCTAGTTCCAGTCCCCAAGATCTCACAGGTATGAACCTCCATGGGTGGATGGGGATAGCAGGCGCTGGACCATCTCCTGGAGTCATATCCCAGAAGAAAAAAACAGATGGTGCAGGTTCTTGTTCCCAAGGTTCATCGCATCTGTGTGTCACCATAGCGGGCAGGATACTGAGAAGGGGGGGCAGATAGGTGGGGCACAGTGTGGAAGAACACCTGCCCATGTATTAGGATTGTCACGCTAAATCTGTGAGTGGTGGCTGTTCGAACACACAGAAAATACTTTCAGGGGGCTGCCAGTTTATTAGGCTCTAAAATATGTGAGTGGGGGGATGCATGGACTGAACCCGGACTCTAAAAGGCTATCGTCCCATTGGTTAACACCCCGAGAGGCTGAAGTTCAGTGAACGGTCTGCCTCATGAAAAGGAAGACCCCAGACTGGTGAGGCTGGTGGATTGAGTGGGTTTGTTTTTGCATCTCTCTCTCTCTATATATATATATTGTGGTGACTTGGCACTTGTACATAAAAATATCTTAAAAGATGCCAGAAAAAAATTATGGTGAGTGTTTTACACCACCACAGAAGACAGAACAAGAGAGAATAATGTAGAATTCAGTTAGGAAGTTTTTTCCTAATATCTAACAAGAACTGTTTGGCAATTGAATAGTTTGCCTAGGAAGATTGTGGAATCTCCCTCCTGGGACGTTTTTAAAACCTGGCTGGACAAGCATCTAGCCTGGAGGTCCCTTCAAATGGTTAAAATTCTATGATTCTATAATTTTAAAAAAGAGTGCTTTGGTGAGAGAGCCAGCACATGGGCTGTGTTTTGGTCCTGCTCCTTTGGGGACTTGCGCCTGGTAGGACAAAATCTGGCACAGCAGTTTCCTCCTTCATCAACAAACAGCACATACAAATCCCTGCTCTCTCCCTGCAAAAGTTGTGGATGTGGGGAAATGAAGGTGAGACACATGGCAGGAGTGACTTCTATAGAAAATGCTCCAGGTCCAACAGTTTCAGTGCTTACCCGGTGTTTGTCAGCTGTGGGGGATTGGATGAGGGTGAACCGCTTAAAGTTAAATCCTGACAAGACGGAGGTGATAATTGTGGGGAAAGCCAGGGGAGTGATGGCCCCCATCATTGATGGCAGCTGCGGCGAAGGGTGCATTCCACCAATGACATCTGGTACGTCGGCTTAGGCTGTATGTCTCAGATTCGGACCTGGCCACAATCATTCATGCTTTTATTACCTCGAGATTAGACTACTGTAATGCACTCTACGTGGGGCTACCCTTGGTGATGGTCCGGAGACTGCAACTGGTACAGAATGCGGTGGCCCGTCTCCTGAAGGGGACGGGCCGACGTGAGCACATTACTCCAGTGCTCCGTTCTCTGTACTGGCTGCGGATAGTCTTTGGGGCCCAATTCAAGGTGTTGGTGCTGACCTTTAAAGCCCTAAACAGCCTGGGCCCCAACTACCTGCAGGACTGTCTCACCCTCCGGATCTTGGATCGGCCTCTGCGGCCGGCTGGGGGTGCCCTCCTTGAGGTTCCCCAGGTTTCCTGGGTGTCGACCATGAGGAGGTCGTCCTCTGTGGTTGCACCACGGCTGTGGAACTCCCTCCTGTCGGAGGTCTGCCTGGCTGCCGACCTCCCCTCTTTCTGAAGACAGTGTAAGACCTGGCTGTTCTGTTGGGCCTTTGCCGAGGGAAATGGGATGGCTGGGTTGGGTTAGGGTGGGGCTCTGTTTGGGTACTGGGTTTTTTAATTAATAATGTTGATTTTAAATGGTTTTTATTATATGTTTTGAGAATGTTGTTAGCCGCCCTGAGATGCTTGTAAGAAAGAAAGAAAGACCAAATATTACTCACTCCATCTCGTATACAGTGATGGGCAGCGTCTGCTCCATGAGGGAGAATTTCTTGGTTTTCACAGGTTTAATAATAGGCTCTGAAAGCAAAACAAAAACAAGATAAAGGTTTCCCGAACTCTCTTTCCATTCCCTGAGTTGCATTAAACAAATCTGACATTTTGCTCCCTTTTTACAGAGCCAAAAGGAAACGTATATAACTTTTGTATGCATTTGACACGTATTTTCCCCTTGCCTTTTATACGTCACAGAGTTGAAGAGCCTGAAAGGTTCTCCATTCCTCTGAACATCCTGGTAACTCTTCATTGCACTTGTTGCAGTTTAACTTCATTCTTCTTGAACGCTGGTGACCAAAACCGAATGCATATTCTAGATGCATTCTTACCAGAGCCTTATACAGAGACAACATTGCTTCCCTATCCCTACTGGCAAGATCATACCCAACACATCCCAGGATAGCATTTGCCATTTTTGCAGCTGCATCACTTTAATGGCTCATAGTTATAAGAACATAAGAACGTAAGTAATGCCGTACTGGGTCAGACCAACGTTCCATCAAGCCCAGCATCTTGTCTCCGACAGTGGCCAATCTACGCAATCCACTCCCTGTTGTGCCAGCCCCCAACAGTAAGGGATTACGTCCCCACATACTGGGAATTAGCCATTTTGGTATTAGCCAAAACCTACTTGGCTAAGAGCCATTAATGGACCTATCCTCCAAGAACTTATCCAATCCCTTTTTAAAACTAGCTACACTACTGGCCGTGACCACTTCCTCTGGCAGTTAATTCAAAAAATTAATTGTACACTGAGTGAAAAAAATACTTTCGCTTATTTGTTTAAAATCTACTGCCAGTTGAACTTGAACTTTATTTTACTGAGTACTAGCTTCCGCCATACTTAATATATTAAAATATACTCAAACACATTAAAATACAATACCAATTTAACAACAAATATTATACATACATAATTGTACAAAATATTTAACAACTAAAAATTAGCCAACTCAACCATCTCCTAAGTACCATTCCGAAAGTTAAACCTGTAGGATTGATAAGAGTTTAAACCATAAGATTTAAACAAGGCAAGGAACAGAGGAAATCATCTTAGCTCTAATAAGCTCCGCTTTTACAGTAAAAATTGCCAGGTTTCTTATATTGTTGCTCTCCTTATGAGAGAGGAGCCAGATAAATTTTTCACATTTTGTCAAATATTTGGACTATTAAGTTGGTCCAAGGGAAGATACACTTCCCTAACCTGGTTAAATTAGGCAATCAAACACGGAGTGTATGTCATCTTCAAGCACATCAGCTCCACATGGGCAAAATCTCAGATCCCTACGGGTAGGATTCTTTCTTCCCTCCAGAATGGCTGATTGCATTTGCTCCATATGGAGCCTACACAGTGCCATTACTATCTTATAATTTAGATCCATTTTTAGATATTTTTTCCATTCCCAGATCATATTTCCATAGGCTATACAGGGGCGCACTACTACAATAAATTGCAAACAAATCATTCTGTCATGAAGCATCAGAGAACCTTTGAAAGGCCAAGGTCTTTTCTGCTGGGATAAATAACCTACAGTTATCGCTGAAATAATGACCCAGCCCAAGAAGATTAAGAGTAAGAACTATAAACTTTAGCCAGGGAGAATAGTTGCCTCTGGTATAGTTAATCTCCTCTAGACAGCACATTTTTGGGTATCTTAGTGGAGAGTAGGATAGCAACGTATCCCAGAACTCTAGATGTTGCTTTAGTTACCAGATTATCCAGGCCGGTTTCGAGCCTTAAAAAGGCAGCTGGCATAGAGGGTGGCAGCACAAGCAAACCCCGCAGAAATTTATTTAGGGGATGTTTATATCCTCGTCTACGGCAAAACCCCGTACTTCAACACCATACAATATTTGGGAAATTACTTTAGCCTGGAATACCTGCAGGGTAATTGGGACAGAATTCCCTGCGTAACTGTCCCTAAACTTTTTTTATGGCAGCCATTGATTGCGAGGCTTTGATCTTAACCACCTGCCTGATCTTTCCAAGATGGCGATGCTGACAATAACAACCCTAGATATCTAACTTCTTTTACCACTTCCATTCTACCACTTATGGGGACGGGTCACCGCAAGCACATTACACTGGTGCTCTGTTCTCTGCACTGGCTGCCTATAGTTTTCCGGGCCCGATTCAAGGGGTTGTTTTTGACCCATAAAGCCCTAAATGGCCTGGGTCCCACTTATCTGTGGAACCGCCTCAATCCCCAGGCCCTGGAGCGGCCCCCTGCAGTCAGCCGGGGGCGCCTTCCTGGAGGTCCCTCGGGTATCCTGGGGGGGGGGGGGACGACTCTGGAGAGGGCGTTCTCAGCGGCCGCACCTATGCTGCGTAACTCCCTTCCAGCAGAGGCCCGGTTGGCTACGACCTTCCCTTCCTTTCGACAACAATGCAAGACCTGGCTGTTCCGCCAGGTATTGGTGAGGGAGATGGGTGGGGGTGGAAGGGGTTTGACTATTCTCCCCCAGTTTTAATCGCACTGTTTAGTGTACTGTTTGATTAATATTTTATTAATGTTTTAATCTATTTACTTATTGTATTTTGTATCTTTGTTTTATTGAATGTGAACTGCGGGGATATAAATATTTGATAAATAAATAAATAAATATTATTGTTCATATGCCAAGGGTATTTCTTGATCTTTCTACCCCAGAAAGTTATTTTGGTTTTACAGTAATTAACCTAAAGCTTATTTAGAACACATAATTGAGCAAATTTAGTGAGGGCTTGTTGGACACCTATCAGAGTCCTGGAAATCATCTGCTGCCAGTTAATTTCATGGGGTGTCCCCCTGTTTTAGTACTGCTAGAGAGGATAAATAACTGCTCCCTATTTACGTGTTCCACACTACTCATGATTTTATAAACTTATCATATCTCAGTTGTTTCTTCTTCAAGCTGAAGAGCCCCAACCTATCAAGTCTCTCTTCATATGGGAGCCATTCCACCCTTAATCATTTTTGTTGCCTTTTTAGTTTCCTAGTTTTACTATGTCTTCTGAGATGGCCGACCAGAACTGCACCCAATACTTCAGATGTGGAAGTACCATAGACCTACATAGAGGCATTACGATATTTTCAATTTTATTGTCTCTTTCCCAACAATTCCTAACATTCTGTTTGCTTTTTTGACTGCTGCTGCACACTGGGCCAAGGATTTAAACGTATTGTCCACAATGACTCCAAGATCCTTTTCCTGAGTGGAAACATCTAATTTCGAATCCAGCATCGTATACATATATTTTAGGTTATTTTTTACTATGTGCATCACTTTGCATTTGTCCACATTAAATTTTGTTTGCCATTTGGATGCCCAGTCACCCAGTCATTTTATGGTCAACTAAAACCCTGTAAGCTCATCATACAATGGCATATTCTGCTCTGTATTTGCACAGCACACAAGTCCCAGATTCCTATCTGAACCCCTGTGGTATTAGACTCACTGAGAGTCAGAAGGAAAATTATATATGGAGTGGTCTGAATTGATTTTCCTGCTGCCCTGAGTTCTTTAGTTAGCTCCAAGAGAAACTCAAAATAAACCCAGCTCCACTCTGCTCTCCAGGCACACATTTGCTTGCCGTCCGTACAGTTTTAGGTTTGTCTAGCTGCAGCGCGTTGAAGGGCGGTACATGCAGGCTCCCAGAAAAGTAGGGTGTGATACAACTGACCAACCAACTAGTGTAATTGACTTCAGTCAAAAACTTAACACAATGGAAAAAGGAAAGCAAAATTCTCTCTACTCTTAAATTGTACCAAATGTAGGTACAAAGGTTTCAGAGGGAAATGTGATTTCAAGTTAATCCATAATCCCTTTAGGAGGGGTTGGATGGCTCACAGACTAAAATCAATGAAATGGTTTCACATGTGTTGTTCATACTTCTTTTCAGCCTCTATAAACCTGTCTGTTCCAACATACCCCTCTGGAATCAGTGCTATTGCAGATCATCTTTAGCATCTTCAGCTAGAGCATTTTGTAAAGCAAACAGATGATTTCAAAAGCTGGAAAAGCTTTTAATTTTTAATTAATGAATTAAAAAATAAGGTTTCCCCTGTGTAGGATAAAGACCCAATATTGTATTTATATACTGATGTCAGCTGCCTCGAGCCGACTTGGGTTGGGAGAGTGCGGGGTATAAATAAAAAGTGTAATGTACTGTAAAAAAAATAAATAGGTATATGCAAATCTGAAAGATGCTTTCAGCTTATATTTTAGCGGTAACCATCTCCTTTTCAGCTTTTCAACTGCTAAGCAGAGGCATAGTTTTTGAACTGACGGACAAAATGATTCTTTGTTAATAATCTTGATAGAATTTATATTACAGTGAAACAGACAGAACAAACTGGAATGGACTCCTGAAGAGACAACACTAAACCAGCAGTTACCCGTTATAAAGCTTTGTTACCAGCAGTAACAAAACTTTAGAATTCTTTCTTTTTAGGAGTTTGTGGGGTGAATCCCTGCTGATCTCACTTACTGCTTTCTTGTTACTCACCAGTCAGAGGCTGCGTGTCCTCTTCCTGCACTATAGTCTCTACCTCAGGCCCATACACCTCCTCAGCGGTTGGATAGTACTTCTTATCCTCATGCAGCACCACCTCCATCCCAGGGTGATCGTCATCATGGTCGCCCATTTCATCATCATCGTCATCATCATCACCCTGAAAACAACATTATAGTACTTGGCTCTAGCACCTTCCATTCAAAAATCTCAAGCCACCTTACAGACCCATAACACTAACGAACTGTATGGTGGGAGTTATCATTCTCATTCTACAGATGGGAGTACAAGAGTCAGAGACAGGGTAACTGATTTATCCAAGGCCACAAACCAAATCAATGGCAGAGCAGAGAGCAGAATTCTGCGACTCTCCCCTTCCACCAGCTCATATCCGATCAGGGTACGCATCTTATACTGCATCTGACACTGACAGAATCCAGAGAAATTCCAGAGAACTACAGAAGGCAGCAGACCATCATTAAATCCAATGTCACACAGAAATGCTATTTCTCGAGTGAGCCTTCTTTCATTAGCTCAAGACAACCATCAAGGTTCACCAGTATGAGTGGCACAACACACATCATTTCTTATCAAACTGCAGCTACTAAACACCAAGCAATGGGTTATAAATTGTTTGCACAATCCTAGTGAACACTAATTATTTTGCAGATGAATGAGCATTGATTGTTTCCACCAATAGCAGCTATGCCATCAGGAACGCTGCTTTTCTACGAGAACACCTCACCAATTAGCTCTAAACCTTAAAGTTTAGAGAAACATTTACTAAGGAAAATACAAGGAAACAACCACGTTTATGTATAACTATCACTGTCCCTTGGGTTTTGTAGCTGTAAAAGCTATTGTTGTCTCTCTCTGTGGGAAATACTGAAGGGTATCAGTAAAAAGGAAAGAAACAAGGTCTAATGACATAGATTAGTGGTTCCCAATCCATATTTCTCAAAAAAGGCTATGACTGCAGTGCCAGCTGTCACCATGGCCACCTTCATTGTCAAAACTCAAAATTTCCTGAGGATCATAAGAGCTATACTTCCCAAGTACTAACCTACTTCAGCAGTTCCCAAACCTTTGGACTAATGTCACCCTCAGAATTTCTCATGGGCCCACCATGCACCTGCCAGAAATAGTCATGACCTGGCACCTGCTGGCAGCAAGCCACAAGAGGCAGGCAGCTTTGGGCCGGGCTTGCTCTGCAGCCAGCAAAAGGGGGACTGAGGGATGACCTCAAGGATCTTTGGCCAGCAGATGAGCATTATATCCATCCTCTGAGCGTCCCCTCTTCCCATCCCTGTCCCAGAGATAGTGTGGACACCAAAGAGAATCAAAGCCACCTGCCAGGTGCAGTGATTGCCAGCTCCCAGCTGTCCATGCGCTCCATGGAGTGAACCACAACCATCGCTGGCCTGTTGGTCCAAATGCTTGGGAACCACCAACTTAGATTAAGATTCAGGCCACAGAGTTCCTATCTGAATGCATGAGAAAGAAAGGCAACAAGCTAAACTTTGGAAGCTTAATCTCAGTCACAAATTCAGATGGAACCTGTTTTTCCTTGCCTTCAGCTGCAGGTCAGCTCTGCATGCAAGCGTTAGTTTCTATTATGGTTTCAAAACTGCATTATTTTATAAAAAACAACACTATTTTAGACTACACTGAATACTTTCTTTTAACCAGAAGGGAGGCTTTATGTCTGTGCTTTCACAGAAGAATTCTTTCTAGGGTGCAAGAGACAGGATACAGAGAGAAGATGATACAGAGAACATGATATTTCCTTGCAGCAAGAGATCCCTTGATAAACAGCTGCTAATGTGGACTCAACACATTTTACCCGTGGAATCTGTGGGTTACAACAGAAAGAGGGAAATCTAGACACACACTCTTTTCTACACATCTTTGTCTTATCAGAATAAGCTAATGACTTCAGTTAGTGGTTCCCAACCCATGACCTTTGAAAAAGACTGTGACTACAGTCTAGTAGGCTTTGGTCCTATCTGGTACCATGCCCACCTCTATTGATAAAACTCAAAATTTCTTTTGGACCATTAATAAGAAGCAATATTCCTTTTGAAATCACAAATCTTCCAGCACCTCATCAAGGTCCTTTGCCTCTCTTCCCAGCTCATCATCATCATCATCCGAGTCAAGCTCTGGCCCAATGTAATTCCCAAACTCATCATATAGATCTGTGTCCATGATGCCGGGTCCTGGGGGAGAAAGGAGCTTGTATGACTCAAAACACTAGAGCAGCTTGCACTGACAGAGCCCTCATCACTTTACTCTGTCCAATAACTGGCTCCCCACCCCACCCCTTCTCTCCAATACCCCTTCACCTATCAGAACCCCTCTCTCATTCTACCTAGTCTCTTCCTCTACCAATCCTTTCCCCCATCTCTCCTTCCAAACAGGTGTCTACTAGAGCCCCCCGCTTTCCTGCCTCGCATCTCAGCTCCTCTTCCCCTATCAACACCCCTTTTTGAGACCCTTCAGCCAAGACTAGAGTTGCCACTTCTCATAGTTTGACCCTATAGGAATTTCAGAGACAAACGGCAAGAAGTGGCAACCGGGCTTCTCCTGTCTGAGACCCCATGTCCTTCCCAGCTCTCACCACTATTTCCCCTCCCCAGCCCCTTCTAACACCCTTCTTCCCAAACCCCACCCCCTTACTAGTTCCTCCTCTTTCCAAATCCCCCCTTCCCCCTCTAACACGCTTCCTTCTGCCCAGCCCCCTTTTCTACAATCCCCCTGCCCTGCCCAGCCCCACCCCCCCTTTTTCAGGGCCCTTTCTCTAAATACTCCCCGCTCTCCTTGATCCCCCTCCGTTTCTTTAAGCCTCCCTCCGGCCCAGACTCACAGCGCCTCGCCAAGCAGCCGCGCGGTCGGTAAGTTCCCCGTCGCCTGCAGCCACTGCGACACCAGACTGGAAGGCCCCCAGGGCTGCCCCCTCACTTGCCTGACGAACCTCTGCACAACCCCTTGAAGCCCCAAGGCGGCCCGAGAAGGGAAGCTTCGGGTCGGCAATCTTGACCTCAGCTGCCCTTCGTTTCCGCCGCGGGTCTGGGTCCGTTCAGGCGATTGGTGGAGACAGCCCCAAACCGCGGGCCTAGATTCCACGCTGCTGTTGCTGTGGAGACGCGAGGTCTGATTGCTATGGCGACTAAAGGCATGGACGAGGATAGGTTCCTCGGGGGGGTGTCGTCTTCCTGGGGCACGAAGGGAAACTGGGGGTGGGGTAGAGGTTTCGTTGCGCCTGAGAAGGGTATGGGTGTCTCCATGGCACTGGAGGTGGGACAGAAGTCTCCATAGGGCCTGGGAGGGGCAGGAGTCTCTGGGGGCTGAGGGGCAGGGGTTTGTATTTGGTCACTTTGGGAGGTGTTACGTCTACCGCCTCAGCTCTTTAAGCCTAAATGCAGTTGACTGTCTGGAATGTAATAAATTGTGATAAATAAGTAATAAATGTCTGCTTTCCGTGTTGCTCCTAGGTGTCTGAAATGGAGGAAGCTGGAGCAATAGATCTGTGTGCTTTGGAGAAAGAGCTGCAGGCTGCTCTGGCTGCTGATGAAAAGTACCATAGAGAAGACGATGCCAAATTTCGAGCTGTTCACCAGAAGGTGGCGTCCTATGAAGAATTCAGGTTTGCAGGAGTCTTGCTCCTATGGAGATGTGAGCAGTGTGCCTTTTATTGGGATAGAGAAACAAAGTAGTTTGAATTATATCTTTTATTGGACCAACTGTTGGTGAAAATAAGCTTTCAGGCTACACAGGGCTCTGCCTCAGGCATGTAGTGTAGCCAGTAGAAGTATATAAACTGAGCAAATGTAGGGCAGGTATGGTCATGGAATGGGTGGGAGTGGATAGAGCATTTCATTCCATGTCCCCTCATAGATACCTGCTCTACATTTGTTCAGGATATATATTTCTGCTGGCTACGCTACATGCCTGAGGAAGGGCCTTGTGTGGCCTGAAAACTGGATTATTGTTTGTTGTTGTTGTTGTTCTGGCAATGTAGCCCTGCCAACTATACATCATAGAAAAATTTACAAAAATACATAAAAGAAAACTTGCTTATTTCCACCAACAACAGTTGGTCCAATAAATGATATAATTCAAACCACATTGTCTCTCTGTCATTTGGGACCTACACGGTGACCACACTCTATCGCTGGATTTTATTGAGATAGAAGGCTCAGATGGACAGCTATGACACACTCAGTTGTGTGGGCAGATTTCCTCCCTTGTTTCTCAGAGTGGAGATTTCTCCACTCAAGTTCCAGGCCCCCACCAAAATGGGTCCATTATCAAATGGGACCAGGATGATAGCTCTGCCCTCTTCACTTGTGATTGGTATCTGCCTACAACAACCACAGTCTACCTCCATAGAGGTACTACCCACCATTTTCGAGAGCAGCATGAAGCAAGAGTGAGGCCATTTCCATAGTGCAAGATGGCCAGGCAGAACAGTCCCGGAAGGAGGAAATTGCTGCAGAGCTTAAGTGGGGCTAGGACTGGAGATAATGGGAGAGTGGCTTAGGGACAAGGACTGTTTTACTTGTTTCCTGCTATGCTCCCATCCAGGAGCTCCACTCAGTTTTCTGACACCACCTTCACTTGCTCACAACTCCTTTGCTCCTCAAAATGTATTTGTTCCTTCTCCCTTGCTGCTCCCCCCCCCCCGCATGGAATTCCCTTCCTGAATACATTTGCTCTGCTCCCTCTTCCCAACCTCCTAAAAAACTACCTCTTCCATCAGGCTTTCTCTAGTTTCTCATCCTCTTAGTGTGCTCCCTAATTTACTCAGGGTCCCCTTCTTTCCTGTAACTAAGCTAAGCACGTGTATCTGCAATCTCTCAGCTTCATGAATGTATTCCTGTCTCTCCCTCTGTCCCCCTCTCCTTCATCTCCCCTCCCTTAAACCTCCTAGATTGTAAGCTCTCTGGGACAGGGAATCTGTCTATAAATAATGAATGACTCTAAACTACCAGGTGGGCTAGATGCATCTTGCATCAGAGCCTAGGGTGACTAGAGGGGGAACTACAGAACAAGGAATGTGTTCTGAGCTGTGGTTAGGGTTGCCACCTCTTGTGATTTGACCTTGAGGCTCCCATAGGCCAAAATATGAGTCTCTGGGTTAAACTGTGAGAAGTGGCTACCCAACTGTGTTTGGTTCAAGCAGAAGAAACCAGGGCTAAAATTCAGAACTGGGTCTCTTGTGTGTTAGTCACCAACTAGTTGAAAGCAATAACTGGAGACCCATGGGCCCTGCCCCAGAAGACTTTTCAATGCTGGTTGGAAGCTGGGCCTTCTGCATGCTAGGTGTTATCACAAATATACCACAATGGTGCAGCAAATACTGCAGTGAGCAGAGAGAGATCAAAGGTTGTGAGGACCCACTGCTTAAGCCATTTTGGGGACCCTCTCCCAGGCCACCTAGACATCTACTATACTGGTGTACAGCAGCCCCTGGTCTACCCCTGACACATGATGCTGTGAGTAGCCCCCACCCTCTGCCTCCAAACTGAGGCAGGGTGTGGGCAAATGGCCAGTATGAGAGTCATGATGAAGAGGGATGGAAGGAGCAGAACTGAGAAGTGGGTAGGGCTGATGTTGCCATGTGGCCCTGCTGTCTCTCCAGCCACGCTACACCTGTGCAGCAGCTTCAGGTGTGCTTTGGAGTTGCATGGCGGCCATTCCCAGATTGGACAGATGCCTCAGTGCACACATGCTAAATGGCTTAAGCAGACTGGGGTGTGTGTGTGTGTCTGTACCGCAGCATAATCATCATAATGGTTAAACTGCCCCTGCCAAAGAGGTATCAAAACTGGAATTATTGTTTATCCCAGGAGGGTTCCATAATTCCAGCCACTGAAGGTTTTATGTTATGCTTCTATAGCATTAAGTGCAAAGGGATGGCCTTGAGCCATGATTTGAGACTCTAGGCATTTCTACAGTACATGTAATGCATGTGCTGCCCAATTTTTGTTGCCTGCAGGGATATTGTGCTAGCCTCCCACCTGAAACCTCTTGAGAGAAAAGACAAAATGGGGCAAAGGAAAAATCTGGTGTGGAATTCCTGTGCCAGGAAGGTAGAGTGCAAGCAGGACAGTGACGGGGAGCTGACACAGGTGAGGAAAGGTCTTCTATCACAAAAGGAATCCCTAGGACTATAGGAGCTGCCAGGCCCCAGACCATGGAGCTATCTTGCTCTGTATCCCCTCCCTGACATGGCCAAAGTGAACAGGGATACCACAGCCTGCCCAAGAGGACTATTTATTGCTAACACTCACTGGTGGGTGCTTGGCTTCTGACCTCACCATTGAAGGGGTTGTTGTCCATTCCAGTATTGTCTAAGGCAGCAGCAGCAGTGGTACGAGGTATAAACAAACTAACTAACCACCTAGGTGCCCAACCGGTGGCTCACAGGTGCCCACCTTGCCAGCGCAAGTATAGAAATTATAGAGCCACAACTGGCTCTATAGTTAAGGCGGTAGCAAACTCTCACTGAACTGCGTCTATGCTGTTCAATGGGAGTCAGTAGAGCAAAAGCTTCTGGTTGGCGACCATTCTAGCTTTCCTTCAGCAACACATGTGTTCTGTGATTACAAACAATGGAGGGGAGTCCAGATGCGGATCATGGGGTGGAGGTGTGGGGGCTGAAGGTCCATCCCTCACCTGCCTCTGCCTGCTAGTAGTGCTGCAGCAGCACCACCGGGACACCAATCGGACTGGGAAATAGAGCTGTTTGTTTACAAACAACTCCTCCCCATGTGAGTGATCAGAAGGTTGTTACCTTGTAAAGAAGATTCTTTGAGATCGGTCTGAGTATTCTCACAACTGGACTGTGCACACTCACCATATTCAAATAATAGACCAAGTGAGGGTCTCAAGCTCCTCTAGTATAAAAAGCACTCTTCCCCCTCTGAATGACAGTTCCTTCCAACCCTTTCTAGGAATATAAGAAAAAAATTCCATGCACAGGGCCAGCCTTAGAAATTGTGGGGCCCAGGGTGAACACAAAATGCAGGGGGCCCTCAGCTCCACCCACTTTCCACAGCCTGGCCAATTTCCCATGGTTCCTCCCACTTTTCTGTGGCCCCTCCCATTTTCCAAGGCCCCACCCACTTCTCTTTTGACAATTAGAGAATTGTCATATAAGTTATTTTAAACATGTCAGTACAATGTGCTCTAAAGAACATTTAAATCTGGTTTAGATAAAAAGGAGCTCAGGATACAGATATGGTTAAAAGGCAAAGACTCTTATTTAAAACACAGGCGGGCACGCACACAACAGATAGGGACAGATTATCCATGGCCTGAACTCTCCTTCTCTTGAACATATTCCTATTACACTCCTAACACAGGAGTTCAAACGTAGATCCAGCTGATCAAATATAAATCAAACAACCCCCACACGGCCATAGCACCCCCCCTCATGAAAATAGAGATGAGGATCTGAACCTCAGGCCCAGAGTGACCAAACACAGCTCTCAGCAAGACTTTGTCAGTGTGACCCCTTTCCAGTTATTGGATTTAAGGATCTCAAGCACCAAAGCACTAAAAATCCAGTTAAACAACTCCCCGACGATCACATCACCCACCAGCCCCTTCCCAAACCACCCCCAGATGGCCCCACTCGACTCCCAAAGCCCCACAGAGGCGTGTAGCAACACAAATGAGCTCATATTCGAAAAAAAAAGAAAGGTATTGGCTGGGTGGCCCTTACCTCAGCTGCTGCTGGGCCTGGGTTTTCTGGGAGGGCTGGAGATCAGTCCAAAGCTGGCAGGCGTAGGTTGCTAAGCAGGAGGGGACAGCAGGAACATTCTGCTGAGCCTCCTCTTGGGCAGGGTGGTGGCTCCCTTTTCCCCTCCAGGAGCCATGGGGGGCAGGGGGAATGGGGGCAGCCATCGGGGGTGTGTGAGGGGACAGCCATGGGAGGGGGTGCGGGGGAGAGGGAGCAACCCCCTCTCATGCACACATGCACCCTTCTCTTTCTTACACACATCTCTCACACATTAATTCTCTCATACACATTCTCTCTCACACGCATACCTATTCAAACACACACACACACACACGCTTTCACCTCTCTTTCACTCACACACCCATTCATACACTCACACATGCTCTCACCTCTCTCTCTCTCTTTCACACACACCCTTATTCAAACTCACACACACGCTTTCACCTCTCTCTTACACACACCCATTCAAAGTCACACACACCCATTTAAACAAACTCTCACAGACGCACATTCATTTAAACAACGCGCACACTAACTGTCTCGGCCAGACTGGCCTGACTTACCTGCCCGTGTGCTGCACTGCCTCTTATGCCACCGCCGCCTTGACTCCACCACTGCTCCCGCCTCCAGATCCCGCACCTCTGCCACCATCCGCTGCTCCATCCGGCTCCTCGTCCGCCCGACTCCACTCTGCCGCCAGTGCAACTGCCCGCGTTCCCCATCAGCTGGAAAGTGTTCCCGCCAGGAAGTTGCATAAAGCAACTTCCTGTGAGGGGAGGGGGGACGTGAGGGAGCGAGGAGGAGGAGCCAGGCGAGTAATGACTGGGGTCAACCACATGGGACCCTGCCAGAGGCCGGTAGGGAGGACTCAGAAGCAGCGTGGTGGATGGGTCAAGTCGCGGCAGCGGGCCCACGCTCATGACAGGCATGCATGCTGCCCCCCGGACACAGCTAGCAGTGCAGGCAGGGCCGCAGCCTCCCCCAATTATTTTTTAAAAAGCTGAATCGTGGGGAGCCCCCCAAGGGGTGGAGCCTGGGGCGGCCACCCCTAGCCTCGCGGTAAGGCTGGCCCTATCCATGCGGGGCTGGAAGGGTGGGTGTTGTGAGAATGTTCAGAGCCATTTCGAAGAACTTCCTTTACAAGGCAGCAACCTTCTGTTCTTCGAGAGGCTCCTCACAGGCCGTTTTTTACATGGCTCTCAGGGGCGGCTGGTGACTTTTTAGTTTGATGGGGCAGTAAGGCCGGCGAGCCGGTGGGCAGAGCCAGGGCAATGGTGGGCGGAGCCAGGGCAACGGTAGGCAGAGCCAGGGCACAACCCAGCAGCAAGGAGTTCCCAGGGTGAACATCAGAAGATGGAAGAAAACACAGTAGTCTAAAATGCACTTCAAGCTTAAAATGAATAACATATAA
>QEPC01006872.1:3048358-3072075 GCA_003113815.1 Sphenodon punctatus
ATTATTATTAACAAACATTTATATAGCGCCAGCAGTGTACCTGGCACTTTACAAAGTAATAAAATAGACACGGTCCCTGCCCCTAGGGCTTACAATCTGAGAGACAGGAGCTGGGGGAGAGACTTAGGAAGGGGAACAGAGGGAGAGACAAGGGGTCTAACATTCATGAAGATGCGAGGTCTCAAGTGCACGTACTTGGCTTGAAAGTAGTCGCTTGTGCGCTCCTGTGTAGCATGCGCCTCCACCCATCACCCCTGCACAGAGAAACCTGGGGAAAAACAGGTTGCTCCATGTGGGGGATTTCTTTGTCTAAGGGCAGCTTATGCAGTAACAAAACTATTAAGTTTCAACAGAAGGGCAAATTACCTAGACAAAAAATCTTCGGTTTAAGAAGCTCATTAAGGTGGCATTACAAATTATACTCAAACGTTAACATGACAGTAAATTGTATCTTAAGGCAACTTATTATCAGACCATACCTTTTTCTTTTCTCAATAAAAAAAATTATGACTTAACTGAAATTAAACTCTATACATTCCTCATCACGTGTAAGTATTGTTCAGTCACCATACCACACATATGCAGTGTAATTTCAGTTGTCATAATTTTTTTTATTAATGAATGAGAAAAGAAAAACGTATAGCTTGGTCTGATATTTAACAAAATTGCCTTAACATACAATTTACTGTCATGTTAACGTTTGAGTATAATTTGTAATGCCTCCTTTAACAAGCTTCTTAAACCGAACATTTTTGTCTAGGAATTTGCTTACTGGCTCAAGGAGTATCCTCTCCAGAGGCAAGTGAGCAAATGGATTGTTATAGCCCTGCACACATGCATTGTGGAGCATCCCCTCCCTTGCTCTTCTTGAGGTCAGCTTGGGAGAATATTCCACAGTCTAGTAGTAGATCTCACTACTAGGAGGTTTTGAATAGTCAGCCCCAATGTCCCTTTGGTCATTGCCATCCCGTGTCTCCTGCATGTACTCTCTTGGATCACCCTCCACAGCTCCACTCCCTCCTTGATGTCCATGCCCTGCAAACACTTGTAAGTTATCGTGTAGTCCTCCTTCCACCCGCCTGCCATGCACTCAGTCATTAGGGTGAAGGGGCTGTCTGGAAAAGGTAGATGATGTGCCCAGGATTCCCTTGTTGACTGTTTTTTCCTCAAGGAGTTGGATCGGCTGCCTGGCACCTCTGCAGAGTTCTACCGAGACTGGCGCAGAAGCTTGAAAAGCGGGCACAAGAGATACCAGCTCTTGCTTCAGCTTGGGGGCCACAGCCTGGGCAGAATTTTTCGAGCAGACCTCGGGTTTGGTCTCCTGGGTGAATTCCTGGTGGTGTTTTCTGAGAATGTCCAGGCTGAAGATCGAGGCATTGTCCTGCAGATTTTACAGAGCCTTTCGGGCACCAAGCGCTTTGGGCTTAATGTGGATCTACTGAGCCAGCCAGAGAGGGAGAGCTGCAGGGATTTGTTTGGGAAACTGCAGAGGATGGGCAGAAACAGTGACACTCATGGCATTTCTGACTCTGGGGTCGAAGCAGGTTTGACTGCTCTGACCAAAGAACAGAGAGAGGCTGAGGGAGAAAGCAAAATTCCAGGGCCCTGCCAGGGAGGTGGGACAGATGAGAGACTAATGTTGGAGCTGATGCGGTGTTACCAAGTTAGCACTGATCCATCCCACCATTGACATTCATGGAGTAAGTATACATAGGATAGAGGAAGGATCGTCCGTGTACTGCTCTACCATCAAAAACCTGGTGGCTTCAGAACCCACTTTGACTGTAGGATGCTGCCGATTAAGTTTCCACATTATCCCTGCTTTATTTCCCCAGAGGAATTGTCTAGTGCTAATAAATAATAGCTGCAGAAATGATTGGATTCCAGTAATTAAGAGGAGAAGAGCTCTAACAAAGACAAGAACAGTGGCTATGGATCGGCTTGGGGTTAGTCAATGCATTGATCAGAGACCACATCCTAAAGGAGGGAAGATTCAGCTTCTCTAGTAAGCATGGATTAGACTGAAATCAATCCTCCTCTTTCTCTCCATATATCCTCTGTTGACAAGGGAACTGAGGCATCACAGTCTTTATTACCATGGTTAAACATGCAGATGGGAACACATTCCAACAGGGAATGTGACTTTGGGATTGATCTGAGCAGTCATCCCTGTGTCTTAAGGCCTAGTCTAAGTATGGGACCTGGACACTTGACACCCTGTTACCCTTCTCTTGCCTGCCAGAAATCAGCATAGTTATGCCAAGGTATGGCCTATCTGAAGGCATTCCCCATCCTATATGCATCTCTATTATGTGAGTGATGAGGGACAGGGCAGGACCATGGGAGAAGCCTGCAAATTAACACATATTTGAGAGTCCGGGGCAGTTAAATTATGTCCTGACTGGTTCAAGAACCCATGAACTATTGGTGGTGAGCAAAGAGATGCAACTGCCACTCCCAGGAGTCCCAGCCGTAGTACTAGCCAGGGGCACACTAGTGCTAACAGCTGATGGGTATAGGGAACTACAGTCTGTCCTTGGCCAAACAAACGTGGCTAAAAAGAGCAGCACGTGAGGTCCTCATAGGTTAACAAGCCACTTGCAGCTCAGGAGCGACAGTGGAACTGTTGCTGCTCTGGAGAGTAAGGTAGTGAGTGGCAAAGCAGATTGTCTTGGAGTCTGGGGGTGCAGCCACACAAGACAGGCTGGGGAGGTTAGCACCCCTTTGGAAAACTTACTCCTCCCTGGGCAAATGAGCCACATGATGCAGTGTCTTGTGTGGCCAGAGCCTGCGAGATGGTTGCCCCGCCTTGTGGTGGGGCGGTCAGCTGGCTGCACTGTGACATGCCCTTGGAATTTTTCCGAGGACACATCGCAGAGCAGCCTTGCTCCAAGTGGGGTAAGGCTGCCTAAGGTGAGGTAACCTGTGTGGGAGGGCACACCTGCCCAGTCACACTTAGAGCAAGGCTGCGGGGCCATGAGCAACAGGTGGTAGCACCTGTTGTGTGCGATCACATCGCAACCAAGGGCTGGCTCTCAACTGGACTGGGGGGAGGGAGATAAGGCAGGGCCAGGCGGCCGCTCCTGTAGGCAGTGCCTTGGCTCTGAGATGGACCAAGCTCCCCAGCTCCCCCACACTCATGTGCTGGATCCCTCTGCTGGTGTGGTGGGGCCAATTGCCCACCACAGGATGGGCAGGGATTGGGCTCGCCTCTTCATCTGGCTGAAGCCTAGGAGTTAAACAGTCCCAGCTCCTTCACCTTCTCTTGCATTTTAAAACCCTTGATTCTCTGTTGTGCTCCTCTGAATCCTCTTCAGTTTAAATTTGTGTGTGTGCATAATTTGTAGCTTGGGGCTCATTCACACATCATCCCTCCCCCTTATAAACTCACCACTCATTCCTTCGTATGTGTTTGCCTTGTACTATAGCAGCTCATTCACACAGCTACTGAATTTCCTATATCTCAATGCCCCCCCTCCCATTACTTTCTGCAATGCAAAGGCTATGGAAGAATGCTCTGATGCAATGTTCTCCAAGTAGCATGGACAAAAGAAAGGCGTCCTTGTTCTCTCATCTTTATGGTCGCTTTGAAGGAAATGGGAAACAGGAAATCATAGAATGTCAGAGTAGAAGGGACCTTGAGGGTCACCTAGTCCAACCCCCTTCTTGGAAGCAGGATGACTACAGCTGCAACCTAGGCAGCTTGTTCCATTGCTGAACAGCTCTTACTGTTAGAAAGTTGTTTCTGATATTTAACCGTTTTGTAACTTGAGCCCGTTATTTCTAGTCCTGCCCTTTTTAGCAGTACAGAACCGTTCCTTGCCGTCTTCTTGACGGGAGCCCTTTAGATATTTGAAGACTGCTGTCATGTCTCCCCTTACTCTTCTCTTCATGTAAGCCCCTTAGGGTAGGGACCTGTCTCTGACTTGATTGTCCAGTGCCAGGTACACTGCTGGCCCTATATAAATAAATATTATTCTTAAGACTTGTTTTCCAGACCCTTTATCATCTTTTGTCACCTCATAAGAGCCTGCTCCAATTTGTCAATATCCTAAACATGAGGAACCCAAAACTGTATGACACAGTACTCCAGGTGACGCCTGCCCAGTAATGAACAGAGTGGAATTGTTACCTCCACGCACTTGGGAGACAATGCTTCTGTTAATGAAACCTAAAATTGCATTGGCCTCTTTTTGCAGCCGCATCACATTGTTCTCACCAGCAGTAGTAGGTGTTCAGTTTGTGATCAACCACAATCCCTACATTCTTTTCACATGTGCTGTCGCCAAGCCAGGTATCTCTCATACTTGTACATTTGATTTTTCTTCCCTAGATGCAGAACTTTACATTTCTCTCAGTTGAACTTCATTTTATTAATTTCAGCCCAGATTTCTAGCCTATCAAGATTTTTTTAAAATTCTAGTTCTATCTTCCAATGTGTTAGCTACCCCTTCCCTGTTTTGTGTCATCTGCAATCT
This sequence comes from Sphenodon punctatus, assembly GCA_003113815.1. Classification (NCBI taxonomy): domain Eukaryota; kingdom Metazoa; phylum Chordata; class Lepidosauria; order Sphenodontia; family Sphenodontidae; genus Sphenodon; species Sphenodon punctatus. The sequence continues at coordinate 3,052,837 of QEPC01006872.1, forward strand.
TGGTAAGTATTCCCTCCACCTCTTCATCCAAGTCATTTAAAAAATGGATTGAATAACACCAGACCTAGGACAGCTCTGTGGAACCCCACTCAGTGCCTCCTTCCAGTTTGATGATGATCACTCTTTGAGTACAGTTCTTCAACCACCCATCAATCCACCTTTTTGTAGTGTCTCCTGGCCCACTCTTTGCAAGCTTGTCAATGAGGATCTGATGTGAAACTTTGTCAGGCACTTTACTGAAATCAAGATATATTATGTCCATAGTGTTCTTTTCTCCCCCTGCTTCCCGGTGAGTCCACCTGATGGGTAGTTCTCCTACATGACCAACAGGAGGCAGAGTAACAAACTTTTCCGCGCATGCGTGAGGAGAGCTACCCTGCTTCATTCCTCAGTTTCATCTCGGCCTCAGGACCGGCAAGAGTGCTATTTCTTAGGAAAGAAAAATAATAAGAAAAGAGTTAGTTTCGGTGGGGCGCCTCTGTTCTCTGCAGCAGCCCTGAACAAGCGCCACTATACCCCAAGCGGCACCTTAGCAGCAGCTTTGGTACAGGGGAGCTGATGGGACCGAGTTAGTTTCCAGCGGCCCGTTAAGAGATTTTTGATCAGCTCCCACCCTGCCCCCCCACTCTTGGTGGTGCCTGGACTCCCCGGAGCCTGCTTTTTTGCCGAGGAGAAGCCTTACTCCTCCTCCTCCTTTCCCCCTCAGAGAGCAATGGCTGAAGGGGGTGTTCAAATTCCCGGAGCAGCAGGGGACAGCGACACAGGAACCCCTGCAGGGCCTGGAGGCAGCGGACATCAAATCGCAAGTATGGGGGGAGGGATTGAGATGCCTTAATAAGACCATGGGAAAGGTATTGGACTCCCTGAATCTTCTCTGTGAGAAGAAACAACGGAAGAGAAAAAGGCCCCGCACTGTGGTAAAAAAGGCGCCAAAGTAGGCAAAGGCAAAGAAAGTGCGAGGAGCCGGCAGGCCTCCAGGTGGCGCCATTGCAAAGCTTTTGAATTCCTCTCTCCTCTTCTGAGGAAAATGATTCTGATACCCAGGCTAAAGCTCCTGGAAATCGCAAACGCCTGAGAGCTTCTTCCTCCTCTTCAGAGCCCTCTGATCAGGATTCAGAGTTAGAGGAAGGGGAACTGGCGGAACAGCCAGGCACCTCAAAAGATCAGGACAGAGAGTTCCCCATCCAATATAAAGAGGAGTTTATGGCTCAGGTGGTTAAAACCCTTAAGTTGCAAGAAAGGGAGATTCTTCGGATTCTGACGAAGAAGAACCCAGAGCTCATATGCCCTTAGCTCATGTTAGAGATTCAGGGGTTCCTCTGGACAAGGCCTTCGAGAGGATGGTCTTGTCAGAGTGGAAATCTCCCGCCAAAGCTTTTAAAATGAATAAAATGCAGGAGTCGCTATACTCCTTTTCCAGAGAAAAAGAGTTCTTTAAGAGTCCCAAGGTGGACGCAGCTGCTGCCTCATTAGCCAGACAGACATTTTTTCACACAGAGGGCGATTGCTGTCTGAGAGATGCAACAAATAAGGCAATCAATGCAGCCCTCAGAAAAAGTTTTGATGCATCAGTCTCGGTGCTACGCATAAACATCATTACTACTTACGTAGCCAGAGCCTTGATTGCATGCTTCACAGAGGTTCAAGACCCTGAAATCTCTGATAGGAGGTCAAAGACCCTAACTTCTAGAATTTTGCTGGCCATAGCTCTCATGCCAGACGCATCCACCGACGCTCTCTCCTGGGTGGCCAGATCCGTAGCCAGCAGTGTGGCGGCAAGGCGATGCTTGTGGCTCAGATCCTGGTCTGGGAATAATATTGCTAAGAATCTTCTGGTGGCTGGGCCTTACAAAGGCCAGAAGCTGTTTGGGGTCTGCCTGGACAAAGTCCTTGCAGAAGCCTCCGATAAGGCAAAAGCAAAAACCCTACAACAACTGGGAACCAAGAGGAGATTTTTTCGAGGGCAGGGCTTTAAGGCAGGTGGAAGCTCTGCTGCCTTTAGAAAAAAATTTCCTTCAGAAGCTAGGGATAACAAGCCTCTTTTTCATTTTAGAGGACAGAAACAGCAAAGGTTTGAAAAGCAGAGGCCCAGGAATTTCCCCTCCGCCCAGTCCAAGCAGGACTTCTGACTGGACCAGGTCCTTGAAGGTAGGAGGCTGGCTTCAGGCCTTTTCAGACGTCTGGGACAAGTCAGTCTCAGACGCCTGGGTCAAGGAGGTGGTATTACACGGCTATTCCCCTGAGTTCTGCAGGAATCCAAGAGATTTTTTCACTCTCTCCTTCTTCCAAAAATCCACTCAAGCACCAGGCGATGCTAAGAGAGATAGTCAGGCTAAAAGCCATACTGGCAGTAGAGCCAGTGCCCCTACAGGACAGGGGTAAGGGCATTTATTCCATCATTTTCCTGGTCCCAAAGAAGTCAGGAAACTGGAGGGCAGTATTAGTTTGTGAACAAGTTGGTCCGCAAACAAAAATTCAAGATGGAGACCCTTGGGTCAATTTGTCAAAGCCTGACCAAAGGGGACTGGCTGACATCTCTAGACTTGAAGGAAGCCTATCTCCACATCCCGCTTCACCTGGCCCACAGGAAATGGTTCCGTTTTTGTTACACCGGCCTACACCTGCAGTACAGAGCCCTCCCATTTGGGCTGTCATCTGCTCCTTGAACATTCACGAAAGTCCTCATTCCCTTGGTAGCCAATCTCAGGAAGGAAGCCGTGCATGTTTACCCATATCTGGACAATTTTCTGATCAAGTCCCCGTCCAAACGAAAGACGATGGCACATGTTTCCAGGACAATAGCTTACTTGGAGGCTCACAGGTTCCTAGTAAACAGAGACAAGAGTGCCCTGAGTTCATCACACACCTTGGAACACCTGGGGGTAGTAACCGTTACCAATTTAGACTCCGTCACAGTAGCTGCCCCCAGACGAGAAAATCAGGAACCTGGTCCTCAACGTGATACAAAGCGACAGGCTCAGGCTCAAAACCTTGGCGAGATTACTGGGCCTATTGATTTCATCCCATCACCAAATTCAGTGGGGCCGTTATCTCAGACCCTTGCAGAAGCTGGTGTGACCTATGCAAAGAGAGCTAACGCTGGGTTGGAACCTCATGGTAACAATCCCTTCAGAGTTAAAACACTCAATGTCTTGGTGGTTAGACACAGGGAGATTAGAAACAAGAACCCCCTTGGTAGAACCGCAGAGACTGGTCCTCACAATGGATGCAAGCCTAATGGGTTGGGGGGCTCACCTGAGTCACACCTCAGCCCAAGGAACGTGGAGCAGCCAGGACGCCCAACGCAGCATAAACTTTCTCGAACTGAAGGCAATCCGGCTAGCTTTACGGAGCCTGGGCCACAAAATTCACAACAACCACCTGTTGGTTTATACAGACAACATAACACTGAAGGCATACATAAATCACCAGGGAGGATCGAGATCTCTCGCTCTCCACAGGGAGGCATCCAAGATAATGCAGTGGGCCCAGGACCCTTACTGTCGCTGAGGGCGTTACACATAAAGGGAGTGGAGAATACAAGGGCGGATTGGCTGAGCAGACGGATTATAGATCCTCACGAGTGGGCACTGAACAAGAGAGTTTTTCAAGACATGGTCCACCGTTTCGAATCACCAGTGATGGACATGTTTGCCAGCCACGACAACAAGCAAGTGCCGAGCTAGGGCGGTAGGCCAGGGTGCGTTGGCGGTGGATGCCCTCAATCAGCCCTGGCCATGAGCCTGGTGTATATGCTTTCCCTCCTTTCCCCCTCATCACTCCAACTCTGGCAGAGCCCTTAAGATATACTTGAAAAGAACCCAGAGTTTCAGAACTTCCTCAGCTCTGCGAACATCTAGACAGTGCTACTGCTTTTCTTTTGGGTGGACTGGCTTGGGGCAAAAGGATGGTAAATTTATTTCTTGGGTACGGTGAAACCAGGAATATTAGAGTAGGCTATGAGGGGTCTAAGACTTCAAAGACCCCAATCTCAAAATGGGTGAAACAGTGCATAATAGAAGCCTATAGGGCTAAAGGGAAGGTCTCTCCCCTACAAATTTGGCCACGCTCAGTCAGGGGTGCTGCTACCTCGTATGCTTTCAAAGCAAAAGCATCCTACGAGGAGATTTGCAAGGCCGCTACTTGGTCTTTCGCACTTTTGTAAGACACTATAAAATCAATACCTACGCCTCCGCTGAAGCAGCGTTTGGTAGAAGGGTGCTGCAGGCGGTACTGGAATATCCCAGTGCTGCTTGTTCCCACCCTGAATAGTTAGCTCGGGTACATCCCATCAGGAGGACTGCCCAGGAAGCAGGGGGAGAAAGGAGAATTGGTCACCTAACTTGGTGTATTCCTTTCTCACCTGCTGAACGGGCAGTCCTCCGACCCACCCGACAAAGCAGCACTTTGGTGTTGGAGGGGGGTATTAATTAGGTCGCAAGTTTGTTTGAGTATTCTTCTTTAGCATTTTCTGGCCAGGAGTAGCCCCAACCTAGGAAGCTAGTTAGGGTGGTGATTATTTCTTTAATATCCTAGTTTGTGAGTTCCTTACAGTTTGTTGGAATCACGAAAGATCTACGACACGAACAAAATGGCAGATAAGGTGATGGGAGAGCCGGTCCTTCAAGCTTTGAACTCAACTGAGGAACGAAACAGGGTAGCTCTCCTCACGCATGCGCGGAAAAGTTTGTTACTCTGCCTCCTGTTGGTCATGTAGGAGAACTACCTGTCAGGAGGACTGCCCGTTCAGCAGGTGAGAAAGGAAATCACCAAGGTAGGTGACCAATTATCCTATCCACTACACTAGTTACTCTATGAAAGAATGAGAGAAGATTAGTCTGGCATGACTTGTTCCTGACAAATCCATGCTGACTATGAGCAATCATTACTTTGTTATCAAGTTGCATACAGACTGATTATTTTATTATAATTTTTTTTTTTTAAATTGGTTTTAATAACTAGTTAAGGCGTATTCACCCTTACACAAACTTCAACATACAAGGAAATTGATTAATAAGGCATCTGTTTATTCTCTTCTCCTCCTTCACAATAAACAAACCTACTACTCCATTTTTCTATCTTTCATCAGTCAATCCTTCCTACAGTTTACCAATCTTTCACCAATCAATCCTTCCTACTATTTAGTTAACTTGTTAAGACGTGCGAGAGAAAATTACATTTTTTGACGTTTGAAAATCAACACCACAGAACAAATTATTGTTGTCTGAGGCTGACATTTGAACGGCACCACATAATGAGAACCAAGTACGCATGTGTGATATAACTATTTTTCCACTGACTATAACAACATCTTCTGGGTATGATAACTTTTGATCGACAATACAGATTTTCTTGTAAGAACCACCAGAGATTAGTATACAGTCTCCTTTATTTTGGAACACATCAAAATTAGCATTCATGCAGAATAAGTGAGAAATGCCCTGCAACAGATCTGGTCGGAAACCCAGAAATAAAGTGTCCCAAAACTCCAACATAACAATGTAGCCAAAAGTTGGCTCGCCTTAACTAATAGAGCCAATATAACAGCTCTATAACAGTCAGTTCTATCTTCCCATGATGATGTATATGGATTGAAGCTGGTTCCAGTTTAATCAAATCACACAACACCAGTGTATTGTGGACAATACACTGAAATTCTCAGCCCAATGTGCAGCAACAGTCCAAAAAGCAAACAATGTTAGGAGTTATTCGCAAAGGGATAGAGATAAAACTGAGGATGTCATAATGCCTTTATACAAATTGATGGTGTGACTGCACCTGAAATATTGTGTGCAGTTCTGGTTGCCACATCTCAAAAAAGATATAGCTGAACTAGAAAAGGTACAGAGAAGGGCAACGAGAATGATAAAGGGTATGGAACGGCTTCCGTACAAAGAGAAGCTTGACAAACTGGGTCTCTTCAGCTTAGAGAAAGGGAATGGTCATTTACCCTCTCAAATAGTACTAGAACTAGGGAAAACTCGATGAAACTAGCTGCCGGCAGTTTTAAAACAAATGAAGTACTTTTTCACTCAACACATAATTAACTTATGGAATTTGTTGCCAGAGGATGTTGTCAAGGCCAGTAGTATAGCTGGGTTTAAAAAAGGACTGGATAAGTTCTTAGAGGAATAGGTCCATTAATGGCTATTAACCAAGTAGATTACAGGATGAACTACTTACTATCGGGAGCTGGGAGTGAACAACAGGGAAAGGATTGCCCATTGTGACTGTTGGTTCTTCTCCCATGCGATCGAGATTGGCCACTGTTGGAGGACAGGATGCTGGGCTTGATGGACCATTGGTCTGACTCAGCATGGTACTTTTTATGTTCTTATTGCTACTTGAGAGAGTCAAGTGCTTTCAAGCAAGTGGCATAGAATAAAGGAGCATAGGAAGCATCAAAGGTTTCACAGCACTCACAATGTGAATTTGTGCCACTATCCACTCTAGAAAAGAGTGTTCTGTGAATGAGTCCTTGGATTGGAAGGGCTTAGAGACATTTGCTGAGTTGTCCATTCTCCAGGCTTGGAGCTCACATTCTAGAACAGACATGAGGGGGAAAGGCAAAGGTTCTAGAGCCAGTGTTCCAGACTCCCACCAGACAGTGCTGAGCTTTCAGCTGAGCACAAAAACCACAGTGTTTGACAATGATGTGCTAGCTTTCTACAACGGCTTCACCAGGAGGCACTTGGCTGGGATGAGATGTTCAGGGTCTCCCACCAATCACAGCCATTTCAGACAGGCTTGCTTACAAAAAACAGCCTCCTTTAGTGAAACACTTTGTCTCTTACCCAGAGCTGTTAATCTAGAGGGTCACCAGAGCTTGTAATATTGTCTCCTGCTGAACATGGATGCTGTTTGACTCCATACATTGCCTGACAGTGGGAATTTGAGCAGCAGAGATGGGGCTGGCTGGAACTGCCATTCTCCTCATCACTGCAGATGTCCTCCATGCTTTTGCCATTGTGGAGAAGGAAGATGTCTTCAAGAAAAGCCCCTGCCCAGCCTTCCTGATGTTTGAGAATACAGCCTACCTAGCTGACATGAGCTTCGAGCTGCCTTGCAACTGCAAGCCAGAAGAAGTAACTTCTGTCGTTTGGTACTTCCAGAAGAGCATGGGCAGTCAACAGACTAAAGTGTTAACAGACTTTGATGGCACCATATTTATGGACTCGGGCCACATCAGGGTGGGCAGCGACATGCTGAAGCGCTTCAGCATTAGGATGTTCAGTCTTATTGTCTTCCGGGCCCAGGTGGAGGATTCAGGCCACTATATCTGTGGCACTAAGCGAGGGGTCTTCTTCTATGGGTACGATGTGGATATGCAGGCCTCCAAGGGCATAGGCGTAGCCTTCGCGGACAGGAGTCAGCACCCACAGAAGGATCAGAAGGAGACGCACTTCACTCTCTTCACCACCTTCTGGGATTGGACCAGGTGTGACCGCTGTGGAGTGAGGGGAGAACAGTGGCGAATAGGCCTCTGCTATGTGAAGAGCCCCTACCTGTACACCAGGTACCGCACCACCACCCCAGAGATAGCGTCTTGTGGCTCAAGGTCTGTCCCATCTCAACTCCTGCGTGCTGTGCGACGCAGGAAGCCAGAGGTCGTCATTCGGAGCTGCATGACGCCCTGCACAAAGGGCAAGGATGTCAAAGAAGGAGTCTTGTCCATCTTAAATTTTATTTCCAAATTTGGTCAGAAACCCTGGATCCCCAAAGTTCCCATTCAATTCCACAAGCAATCCCTTGGCAGTGGCCTGATCATTGCCTGCCCTGGTGCCAGGCCGGAGCATGCTGTGGCATGGGACAAAAACTCGGCTCGACTCTACCGCACCAAGTTCCTCATCGGGGTCAACAAGAGCATGCGGGTCTTCATTGACCATGGCAACCAACTGCACATTCGATTCAGCCAGCTGAATGACCGAGGCACCTACTACTGTTGGCGAGAGGGGCAGATGGTGGCTGGCTTCCGGCTGTCCGTGGTGTACAAGAGCCACCGCAAGCGAACCCTCAATGATCCTGAGACGAGGTATGCTCTGAAGACCATCCTTGCCAGCTATGTCCTTATTGCCATTCTCTTTGTCACCATTCACATTTGCCGTTGCTGCTTTTATATGTTCAGGTGCACTCCCATGACATAACATCTCCCCAGACTTCTGGGGAACAGAATTATGTCATTTAACCACTTAGCGTTATGCAGAACATTGCCTTGGACTTTAAACTGTAAATTGCATTATAAATAAATGGTAACATTTTGGTCACATTGCATACCACCCCTTTCCTTCAGGGGTGGAGGGTAGGAGAGAGAAAGAAATTAAATGCATTGATAACTACATTAAGAACTGCTAAGAGGGGCCCGTCTACCCCAGTGTCCTTTCTCTTAACAGTGGCTTGTACCAGTTCCTTAAAGGGAAGCGTACAAGAAACAGAACATGTATCCCAGCTGCTGGCACTCAGAGGTTACAGTTCTCAACCAACTTGACAAACAGCTATTGATGAACCTGTCCTCCATAGACTTAGAGAGCCCTTCTTGGAACCTAGTTATACTATTGGTTTTCACAGTATCCCATGGCACTGAGTTCCACAGGCTAACTGCATTTTGTGAAAGAATACTTTTGTTTGTTTTTTCAAGCTACAGCCCTTTAATTCCATGAGGTACCCACTAGTATGAGAAAAGGTAAATAGCTACTCCCCATCCCCCTTTTCTAGACCACTAATGATTTTATAAGCCTCTATCTTATCTCATTTTCTAAGAGCCCTAACTTTTTGAGCCTCTCCTCATATGTAAGTAATTCCAAATCTTTTATCAACTTTGTTGCTCTTCTCCACACCTTTTCCAGTTCTACCACATCCATTTTGAGATGGGCGGCCAGAACTGTACACAGAGTGTGGGTGTACCATTGAGCCATAGAGGGTGTTTTTAAACAGACACGGCCAGGGGGAATGTCCGTGTCTGCTGCATGGGTCGGCCATGGACCACCCACGCACGTCGGGTTCTTTTTCTGTCTGTTTTTGCTCTGTGCAAGTCACTCATTTAATTTGTTTTGAAAATACCAAGGATACCTTGCCCTTGAATTACACTTTCCATCCAAAGATCTCAAACCACTTTTTGAAGGGAGAATGGTGGACGTGATTAGCCTCACTATACAGATGGGGAAACTGAGGCACCCATGGAAGCAGGTATTCCGAAGAGCTCAGGTTAAGGGTGCCCCTATTATGAGATAGTATAGGCCGCCCTATGACCCTTACAAGCCCTGCCCCTGAATCCCCAGAAGCATGAGGGAGATTCAGAGGGTCTTGTTGCTCAAAGGAGCAGTGGGGCTGCCCCAGCGGACCCTATCTCTGCCACTACTGCCCCAGGCCCCAATGAAGATTGCCATAGCAGCATAAGGATGCGAGGCAGTGGCAGGGGCCCGGAGGAGCAGCAAGCAGGAGTGGGGAGGTTTGCAGAGTACTGGCAGGGTAGGTGCGTGTCAAGCAATTTGAGGATGCTTAACTTCCCCAAGCCTCTGTTAGATGCCTCCCCTGGTTCAGATTTTCCAGTGCTCGGCAACACCAAATCAGAGCCAGACTTTTGGAAGGCCCAGTTCTTGCTGTGAATCTTAGAACCAGATCTGGCAGCAGTGCTCTGCACGCAGCACTCACCCAGCATGCTGAGCCACATTGGAAGTCTGGACCCTTGTTTGACCCACATTGACCCTTATTTGATAAGGGTTTTGACCCTTAACCATGTTGACCCTTATTGACCCATGCTGAAAATCTGGACCCTGCAGCAGTTTCTCTTACAAATGCTAGGCAAGCCATGCCTAAACTGCAGCCCTTTGCTGCATGCAGCACAGAACATGTTTCCCCCTAGTGGTGAGCCCCAGCCTGTATCTGGGCTGCAACCATTTTCTTTTCCCCTGCTTAGTTCAGACAGCTGTGGCTTCAATTTTCAATAGGATTCTAGCATTCATATGTCTACCCCCACCCTCCCTACCCTGAAACAGCTGCTGTATAATAGTGGGGTTCCCTTCCAGTTCTCCCTTTCATGAATCCCCCTTCCACAACCAGTGCTGTACTGGGCATGAGCGGGAGTTTACAGCTCAGAAACAGGATTTCCATGAATGCAGTGGGCTAGGGTTGGGGCAGAACTATACAAGGATACAGATACAGCAGTAGAGGTGCAGGAGGAGATAGCCACCAGCCCTGAAATAGCACAACTTTCTGCTCATGAACGTGCTGCGCCTGAGGGAGAGGGTCAGGACTGAAGCAGGGGAGACAGGGTATTCTAGCTAGCAAGACCAGTTAGACCTGCTCTTTGAGATGCCACTGGTGCAGGTGGAAACTGCACACTATGTGGTGGGAATGATCACTGCTTGTGGGACTGGGGGCCTTGCCTTCTGACAATGAGGCTTTTAGGAGCAGGATACCTTAATGGGACGACTGGGCTGCAGAATGGCCTTGCAGCTTAGTCTCAGCTGGCTCTGGTAGGTGTGGTTGGTTCAAGTCTTCTCACAAATGTAGGCAATATTTAATTTTCTGCTCCCGCTCCCTTTCAGTACCCCGTTCTCCCCTGCAAACCAGCATTTCTCCTCAGAAGCCCCACTGCCAACCCCTGCGGAGCTCTCCTCACTGCTCTTATAGCTTCTGCTGTGTTCCCTACATTCTCTACTCCTCTGACTACTCCCCCCTCGCCCCCGTAACTCCTACTATTCTGTCCCCCTTGCTGCCTCACCTCACTCCCCTTTTATCTACCACCTGTCCCGCTCCATGCTGTTCAGCTGTCAACAGACTGGGCCAAGCTTGCTTAGAGGCTGCTCCTCCTGGGTACTTGAAGATCCAGTGAATCCCTGGTTTTGAAGTGCAAATTCGGTATCAGACTGGAACCAATGAGGCACAGGCTGCATGTATGTGAGAGCAAGGAAGCAGTGCTTGCTTTAGCTTTATTTCTGTTCTCGTGCTGCTGCTGACATTAGTGGATTAATTTACCATAGATATTTCAGTAGGAAATTACTCACCAGGTTATTGACATGATTCCCAAGATCAGAGAGACAGATGAGATACAAGACAGATTGGCAAACACCCACACATTGACACTTTGGGTGTCTTTAGACATAACGTCAATGGGTGTCTGAATGTGTGTTTTGACCTTGATATGAATACCAGTTTGGCCCTGTGTTCACCATTGTGGCACTGCTTAGACACACAGCACATCATGGGGTTTTGCTCGCCACTCAATCTCAGCACGCAAGCGCTGCTGCCTCGTTCCCCATGTTATAACTGCTAGCATGCCACGTGATATCATTAGACCCAATGCTGGCCATGTGTTCAGCTGGAACATGTACATTCTCCTTGTGATGCAATGGTGTTCACATAGCGTGTTCAATGAGTGGCCAAATTGGTGTTGGGATTGTTATGGTGCTTACACACAACAGCCAAACACATGCTTAGGGGGGCTTGACACCTGATCTTTGTTATGTCTAAAGATGCTCCCTGTTACACACAGGCCCCAAATGCAGACACTGGCCTTGAGAGAAGTGGCACTGGGCACCCACATCTGTGGTTTGAGGGTCCTGAATCGCTTGGTTTGGACCTGGGCACCTGAAGCTGCTTTGCTGCACAAAGGTGATTCCGAAACAGTGGTGCAGTGCCAGGATTAAATACGTAAGCAGATCTCTGGAGATGCCCGAAGGGCTGAGCTCTGACTTTGGGGGATAATTAAAGGCACACAGGGGTGTGTGTATGTGTACATAAGAACTACTAAACTAGGACAGACCAACCACTCTAGTACAGCGGTTCCCAGACTTTTAACCTGCATGGCCCCATTTCAAGACGGTAAATATAAATCCCGCAGCTCTAGACAACAACGGAGACATGCAAAGTGCATGAAATACCAGCTGGCACAACCCCCAGTTTGGGAACCTCTGGTCTAGTCTCTGCAGGGGCCAGTACTGGATGTGTTTTGGGGGCAGTCTGCAAAGATAGGATGGAGTGACCCATTCCTGTCAGTCACTCCTCAGCAGTCCTGGCAGCCAGGGGTTGCATCCCCTGGCCAGCATCACTATTGAGGGACCTATTCTCCGTAAATTTAGTTAGTGTGTGTGTGTGCATGTATGTAAGCTAGCACAGGGTCCACAACCACTGCTGCACTTCACTATTACCTTGTCCCCATGCAGATCTCTTTGGGTTATTTTACAGAACAAGCTACAGAGTGACTCAGGTAGGCAGTTGCTAGCTGGAATACCTGGGTTCCATGACTGACACTGCTTTCTAAGTAAGTCTGTTCAAATCTCAGCCTGTCTGTGCCTCAGTTTCCTTCCCCATGAACACAGCAAGGATGTGATCAACATCACTAAAGCAGCTGTTTGGTTTTAGCTTCAATCTTGCAACCTCCAGCACCAGCTGCAGCTAAACAGGAAAAAAGTGGTGCCCAAGCTGATGAGCACCAAGAGGCACACTCATTCTAGTAGCATTCTAGCTAGCAAGGCGAGTTAGACCAGCTCTTTAAGATGCCACTGATGCACATGGAAACTGCACCCTATGTGTTGGGAATGATCACTGCCTTTGGGACTGGGGTCCTTGCCCTCGGACTGTGAGGCTTTTAGGAGCAGGCTACCCCAATGGGACTGGGCTGCGGCGTGGCCTTGCAGCTTAGTCTCAGCTGGCTCTGGTAGGTGTGGTTGGTTCAAGTCTTCTCACAAGTGTAGGCAACACTTAATTTTCTGCTCCAGCTCCCTTTCAGTACCCCGTTCTCCCCTGCACGCCAGCATTTCTCCTCAGAAGCTCCACTGCCAACCCCTGCGGAGCTCTCCTCATTCCTCTTATAGCCTCTGCTGTGTTCCCTACATTCTCTACTCCTCTGACCACTCCCCCCTCGCCTCCGTAACTCCTACTATTCTGTCACCCTTGCTACCTCGCCTCACTCTCCCTTTATCTACCACCTGTCCCACTCCATGCTGTTCAGCTGTCAACATGGCAGCTCCACCCACTTCCACCAACAGGAATTCTGATTGGTGGTCTACCATTTTGGAGTTCCGCAGCCAGCTCCATGCAGAGCAGAGTGATGGGCTTCCAACGAGCTGCCCTTCCACAGTTCCCGACATCTGCTACTCTTCAGGAATTGCTTTGTATTGCCTCTACTTGAGGCCAACTCTGCTGGTGGGTGCAGACTGAACAAACCTGGCTCACTCCTGTAGGGATCAAAGCACCTTTACTTCCCCTGAAGGCCAGACTCTTTCCTAGAACAAGGCCAAAGGAAGGGTCAGAGTAAGAACCAAAAACACAGGCTACCTCCCTGGATACTAGGGTGGCCAGAGATGCAAATGTTTAGAGGACACTTATGAAAAATACAGGCTGCAGGGCTGCACTGGTTTCACTGCAACCCAGCAATCTGTATTTTTCATAAGTGTCCTCTAAAATGTGCATATCTGGCCACCCTACTGGATACCCCAAGTGCCACTGCCTCATTGGGGCTGCTCCAGGGAAGGGCCATTTGATAATGACTCCTCCCTCCTGAATACAGCCTCTCCTGCTCCTCAGTACAAGAGAACCCTCCCTGTTCAGACAAGCTCCATCTGCCTCCTCTTTGCACTGTAATCTCTCTCTCCCCCCACACTCCTTGTTCTCACTTGCACTAGGAAGCACACATGTTGCTAAACAGCTGGATCAAGAACAGAGTGAATGAGAGCCCCTAAAAACTGCAGAACTGGATTCATCCCATGATTCAATGAAGCCTCCTCTGGGGTGCAGCATGACAACTGCTTAACATAGTACATACAACTCCACTACAGGAGGGGGCCCCTTGATTTCAGTGGTATTTTTCCTACAGTAAGAGGAGAAAGATTGGAATCTAGCCAACAGGAAATGGGAGTTCGTTGTGGTTAGTTTAATCCACAGGGAAGAGAAATCAGGAGGGCCAGGGCAATGTCTCCAGTAGCAAATCATTCATGGGCCACAGTGAAATGGGCTTTCCTCTGGCATCCCAAACCAGGAACCAGTTTAATCTTTGCTTCCTCTCCAGTCCATCAGAGAATCCATGAGCTCTATGCAGATGGGGAAACTGAGGCATAAGAATCAGTCAACAGCAAAACCCCAGTCAGTTTCAAGGACAGCAGGATCCAGCTGGGAGGGTGGTGAATGTTGAGGGCCAGTGCAGCCTAGTGGATAAGATCTTGGACCTGAGAGATCAGGAATCAAATCCCATCTTACCCACAAACTCACTGGACTGCTTTAGACAAGTCACTCGCTCTCAACCTCAGTTCCCCATCTGTACAATGGGAATAATAATCACCTTCCTCAGGAATGTTGTTAGGGTAAGCTAGATAAGGATTGTAAAGCACTTTGAACACTGAAATCACTAGAGAAATGATAATACTGAATGAAGTTAGCCCAGGAATGCTTTTGGCCCATAGGCTCCTCCTCCTGAGCCCACTATGTAAAAATGGTGTGCAGGAGACAGAAAGGGCATGTCTCCCTTGAGCCTAGGGTGCAGGGAACCATCCTTAAAAGAGTGGCTTAGGGACGCCTTGCCCTTGCTGCGAGGCTAGCTCCATGCCATCCTACACCTGTCATCTCTCTACACAGAGCCACTACTCACATGCCTCCCCTCAACTCCCCACCCCCATGACCCAGATTCTCAGGAATAATGACAAGGAAATTGCTTCTCTCCCCACCCGATCATTATCCCGATTTACTCTCTCTACTCCAACAAGCACATGTGGTATCCTGACAGCAGCAGAAAGCATGTTCCACCCCCACATCCGTCATGTCCTCTGTTCCCGGCTGAGGAGCCTGAGACTGCCTGGTGTCCAGGGACTGGTAGATGGGACGACTCAAACCCAGCCCAAATGGTTGGGAGATACACTAAGCCACCCTCTGTTTTCAGGAGCAGGGGGGAGCCTGCTCCCAGCCCAACTGGTGGGTGGGTGTGTTCTTTCTTTCTCTGCTACCATGTGTGTGTCTGTCCCTGCTGGAGAAAATGAGGCCTGCTTTGTTTTGTGTAGGTCAGGGCCAAAATCAAGGCTGTGAGGGTCCCCACATTAAGTCATACTTTGCCCCTCCCTCCCTCCCCAGGCCACCTACAGAACGTGGGGGGAAACGGGAGCTAGGCAGCCTCAGAGTTGGGGCAAGAGGAGCAGGGCTGGGCAGTAGGTGGCGCTGCTGCTGCATGGTACTCTGCTGGTTCTGCAGTTGAGCCGCCCCTGCAATCTCTATGCTTTGGTGGCACCCAGAACTAGGGAGCAGCACACTAGAGTTAAACTGATGCACATGCTGCACGACCCCAGGCCGAGAGCCCTCTTAAACTAGCTTAGCGATTAACCCAGCCCTGCTTGTCTCTCAGGGCGCTTTTAAACGAGACAAGAAATGCAGCTGATCCTTTGATCAGCCGCCTTTCTTTGTGCTCGTTTAAAAGTCTGACCTACTTTGAAGCCGGGTCTTCTCCGCGTTAGGCTGGCCCGGCGATCCTTCCCCCTTGAACGCGGATCGCCGATGTGCCGGCTTTCCCCTTTCTAGAGTGTGCCCGCGCAGAAGGACGCGCATGCGCTCATAGTCTCTGCGACGCGTCTGATGCGCTTTGGAAGATCAGACACGTCGTAGAGAGGAACGCGGGGTTTCGACGCCGGGTTCCGTTTAAAAGCGTCCTCATAGTGGTGCATTAGCCCAGATCAGGATGCAGCCTCTTGCCTGACTCTGCAGGGATGGGGATGGCTACACATGGACTTGGCAACTGTGTGGGAACTGGGAACCCTGAACAGGGGCGTGGGATGCTGCATGAGTAGGGTTGCCTGCACAGGAACTGGGAACCTTGTGTGGGAACTGGCAGATATGTAGGAGGACATGGGATGGGAATGTTGCACAGAGACTCAAGATGGACCCCCACCCCGAATCTCCTCATCTGTTCAGGCCCACGTGGGCCTGGGTTTCATCTGATTTCCCTTCTCCCTGTCTGTGGCAATGATCAGGGAGCCCAGATATTAGTGAGTTTATTACGAGGGGAACAGCAGCTCTTGGCTCTATGGGACCTCTAGCAGCTTTGGCAGGGCCTAACTGCCCTGCAGGCCAAGCCTCTCCATAGCCAGCTACAATACAGTGATTAGAGTGGGACAGCAGCACAGGCAGTATGGGGCACTAGGAGAGAAGCCACCTCCTGCCTGGTCTCTGGCTACAGTGCTGGCCCCCACTGCTCAAGCAGTGCCACCTAGGACCTGGTTACTCTCACTCCTGCACAGTTAGTGTGGCTAATGCCCCCATCCAGCTCTCAGTTTCCTGTGTAGCCGCCGACAGCAGGTTGGATGAAACAGCTGTTTGCTGCCTGTGTCTTTTCACCACGCACGGGGGGTGGGGTCTACTCTACAGCTACAAGCCGCCTCTGGCTCTAGTATGGCCTCTGCGCAGTCCCTGCCTCACGCCACTTCCTTGTGCTCCTGGGTGGATTCCTTGATCACCTGTGGGAAGAGGGACAGAAATGTTACCAGTAGTACCCAGCTTAGCAGATCAGAACCAAGCGCACACCCTGGGGAGAGCAGGAGGGCATATCCTTAGCAAGCCCCCACCCCATGGTAGGATGGGACCCAGGACCTGCATAAGCCTATGGTTGGAGCCAGCAACGGGGAAGACTAGGAGACAAGACTCAGCTTGAAGGAGTTGGCTGACAGATCTGGACACTGTGATATGGCCCCCGAGATAGGAGGGACCTGAGGCCACCATTGCCTGTGTCCCCCGCTACAAATGTCCCTGGTTTCACCAAAAGCAGCAGCTTCTCCCAGCTTCTTCCCTGTGTTGTTCTGCCTCCTCCCACAACTGGGCCAGGGCCAACATCAGTGGGGAAGACCCCTCACTGGGCAAGTGCCTGTCACCCATAGATTGGCGCAGCAAGCATACACACCTGTGTTCAGTCTCACAGGACACAAGAAGACGCTCTAACACCATCATTCAGCTGAGGCATCTGCTAAGGGCCTTAACCTGCCAGCAGGCAACTGCCTGCCAGTGTGGGCTGATTCCCTTCTCCCCAGCATGGGAGCAGGCTCGATTCTTCACCTTCCTACTGACCCCACACCTCTAGCTAAAGGACTTACAGCCCCCCTGCATCTCCACTCCTGTCCCCTAGCTCTAATCATGACCCTTTGACCCCTTGCTGGGCTCTCCAAACACATCTCACTCTGCTGATAACCCTCAACCCAATCCCCACAGCATAATTAATGCTCCTCAATCCCAACCTACAGCCCCCCCCCCCCCCCAGATAATGCAGCACAAGTCACCCAACTCTGTCGATACTCAGTCCTGGCCTCCAGATACCAGTTTCCTAAGTGAGAATCCCAGCTCGTTCCCCTAACCAGCTATGGTGAGGCCTCTTAATCCCAACCTCCCCCCTATACTATCCCAGTCCTGGGCTCTCCCAAGTTTTGCTGATGTCACCCTCAGTCACAACCTGCTGTCTCCCTGCCAGCTCTACCAGTGCCTCCCTCTGGTTATTAGCCCATCCCCAAATGTTGTCCTTAGAGGCTCTAACCCCTTATAAGATCAGCAAGGGAAGGTTAGGGAGCGCTCTGTGCCCTCTCTAGCAGGAGGAAGAATGAGTGGATGACAGGGCAGCCCATCTCCTACCTCTCCATCTCTGGTCTCTACAGTCTTGACCACGATGCTCCTCTTCAGATGAGCCTCAGAAACGGACTTGGTGTCCAAGCTGGTCTCTGTAGGGAAAGTGAAGCCTCATGTTACCAACATGGAGAAAGGGCAGCTCTGATATCAACCCCCACCCCCTGAATCTCCCATCTTTCACCATTGTGTGAGCATTAAGCAAGTTAAAAACAAGCACCATCTCTCACTCTCTCTCTCTCTCTGTCGTGTACACAACAGCCCCAAGGTCCCACTAGATCACACACACACCCTGTGCCCACCATTCACTCACCCCCACATCTGGAAACGCCATCAGAGCTGATGTGAGGGACAGTGCTGCACTGTTCCCTGTTGCTGCATCTGAATGTGCCCAGCAGGCAGGGGAATTGGTGGCAGTTCCCCCAGCAGTCAGGCACATTCAAATGCCAGCAGGGAAGAGTGGCATTTAATGCTCTTACCACCAGGGGTTTACATTGAGAGAACTGCCCCCTGGTCCCCAAACTAGGGGGGAAACAAAGGATATGTCCTCCATCCCCCTGCAGGGATCCCTGCTGTCAGTGCCATCCCCAATCCCTAGCCCTTCCCCCCGCATCTCCATTCTCAGAGGCACCATCCATCACGGTGCATCACCCCACAACACAGCCCCACTTGGTCCCCAGGCAGAGGTGCACCATCACTCAGCTCCCACCCCTTTTTCCCAAAGAAGTCCTGACCTCGGATTTGCAGGTTGGAGAAGGTCTGCACTGGGATGGTGATCCTGCAGGAACAAGGACGAGGCTGTAGTGAGACGGCATCCTGCTCAGGGCTGCCCTGAGATCAGTGGGGGCTCAGCATAACTTTCTGGGAGCAAACCTGATGCTGATCACTCAGTGTCACCTCCCACTTGGTGGACTGTGTCACCCAGGATGGGAATAGGCAGGCTGACCATGCTCTTGATTCTGCCCCCTAACCTGTATTAACCTATCACTGGGCATCAAGCAAACCTACTGGCTACCAGTTCAAACCTCTTCCATGCACCCATGCTGGGCACCTTGCCTGTGACCTAGAAGAGCAAGCAGAAGGCTAGTTGCAAGCAGAAGGCTAGTTGAGTTTCTGGGGCATGTACCCACAATATGACCCTCCACTCAGGTTCCCATCCCAGCTCCATTCACAGGGACAGGGCAGCTAGGCATTTCAGTCCCAGCACAATCACCTGGGCTGCACTGAAAGGGAGGCAGTTCTTTCCAGTGTGCTGAGGGGCTCATTTTTGGCCCCTCCCCATGTCTTTGGGTCCGAGGTATGTGCCTAGTTTGCCTGTCACGAGGTTGACTCCTGTGCAGCCACCTCACATCACTTGGTAGCCCATGGCTCCTCTGGGTCTGCCAGGCCAGACTCCCCTGCAGAACACAGGCTTGGGGACTGGGCCTCCAAAGCTCAGGGGCCCCAGCATCAGTGGCTGGGATCAGACTCCTGTGCAGGGCTACATCCATGGCTGAGGGAGCTGGGAATGGTGGAAGGTGCAGGGCTGGCAGCTAGCTGGGGGCACTGAAGCCCTCTGGGTCACTAAACACCAAAGGCAGGTCTTGTAAGGAGCTGCCAGCCTATCTTGCTGGGGAGAGGGGCAGAGGGCATCACAGCTATTGGGGGGGGGGGGGGGGG
>QEPC01006872.1:3072081-3084953 GCA_003113815.1 Sphenodon punctatus
AAGGGGGGTTAGGGGGGGGGGGGGGGGGGGGGGGAGCAGCACCTAAGAGGCTCCCAGTCTCACCACAGAAGCCCTGCCTTACCACTATTCCTTAGTTCCAGTTACAATAAGGGGGCAGGCAAGCATCCACCAGCCCCCTTCATTAGCAAAGGTGCTGAGGGGGGCATTGTCTGCCTGCTGAGAGTGTTCCAGTTAGGGGTGGCCTAGCAAGCCATGGGGATAATATGGGGGCCTGGGTCCCCATTGCCCTCTGGCCTCACCCTGTCAAGGAGTCTCATGATATCCATGAATGGGGGTAGGGGTCCCAGTGGCTGGGGGGGGGAAGGGGAGAAGTTCCTGGCCACCCCCACCTGCTTTCCTCGCCCTCCAGCAGTTTGCGGTAGGTAGCAATCTCAATGTCCAGAGCCAGCTTGACGTTGAGTAGTTCCTGGTACTCCTGCAGGTGTCGGGCCATCTCCTCCTTGAGGGTGCGGATGTCCTCCTCCAGCCGGATCACTGTGTCCTGGTAGTTAGCCGTCTCAATGGCATAGCGGTCCTCCATCTCCCGCAGCTGGCGCTCCAGAGACTCATTCTGGGTGGGAGAAGGGAGTCACTCACCTGGCCTGGCTGCCTCAGGGGTACATGGAGACAGCAGGCCAGGGTCGTGTGGTCCTAGCAGCACCATCATAATACCAATGCTGTTCCAAACGGAGGCCATTGGTGATGCTTCAACCTCCTGCTGTATCATGCCCACTGATCCCTCCTGTCCTGCATCCCATCGTATCAAGCAATTCAGGGGCATAGCTAGGTTTGGATGTGCTTTGGTGCAGAAGATAGAATGGGCCCCCCGCCACTTGTGTAGGGTGGAGAACATGGACGTTGGAGTTGCCTGAGTGGGAGTCAACGGGGCAGAGGAAGTGGGGGAGGGAGGGGGGAGCAGAAGCCACCGAGGCAAGGGGAGTAGCAGGGGCCTCTGGGGTAGGATGGGGAGTGGGGGCCTCCAGGTTGCTGGCCTGAGGTTCCACCAGTGCTGGTGCTCCTACCACCTCCAGGGCACCATCCACCACTTCTTCCGTTTCCAGGACCAGGTTTCCGCTGACACCACAGGGACACTTTACCAGCAGCCTTGGGGCATGTGGGCCTCCCAGACTTGTAGGCCCTAGTGCAGTTGCACTGGCTGTCCCTATGATACCTACCTACACCCCTGAAACACTTGCTTCATTCAGGCTTGCCTACTGCCAGTGTCTCTTTCTTTATGAGTAACTATGCCATCTTGGCAGAGCCAGGGTAAAGGCTGTGGAGCCCCATGCTTAGCTAAGCCACATTTGGGGGGCTCCCAGCCAAACCACCTACAACCTCCTCTTCTGTGCAAACCAGGGTGCTTGGTATATGGCTGGTTGATCTGTGGATGCCTTATTGCCTTTATTGTCTTGTGCAATTAAACAATAGCAATTAACTTTCATTTTTTATAACAGAGGTGGGCAAATGTGGAGCTGCATGTGGTTCTTGGGCACCTGTACTGCACCTCCCAACAGAAGTGGCTGCCTGGGGCAAGTCCATTAAGCTTCCTCGGGAGCAAGAGAAGGCAAGCTGCCATTTAGGCTACTGGCGCCTTGTGGAAGCAGAGGGAGCATGCCTGGGCCACTATTGCTGCTGCCTAAATCCACCACACTGCCTGGGAGCCAGAGCTTTGATATGAGGGGAGAGTGGTGGGAAGTAGCACTGCCCCAGCCCTGGGAATGGGGGAAGCCATGATTGATGTAATATGTTCTGTAGCTCTCAGTGATATGAACAGTTTGGTACTTGGCTCTTGGGCTTGGGAACGTCTGGTTATAACCAGACTTATGCTGGGCAGACATGCTGACTGACCCCAAGTGGGGGGGCCCTTTCCAGGCTGGACCCCCTGTGCTGCAGAGCAGCTAGCATAATGGTTACTCCAGCCCTGCATTTGGGATCAGGTCAGTGGTTCCTCTAATCTGGCTTACCACTGCCCTTGCTAGGACAGCAGTCCCTCTGCTCACCCTGGTCCCGCTGGCACTGGGTCAATCTCCTTGCCCTTCTTCACCAGAATGCTGCCTAATGTGGACCTGCCCAGCTCACCAGCTCACTCTGTTGAGGGCATGAGTGTAACAAAGCAAAAGGTTTCGGAAGGTTTGGGGCCCCTATACAGCATGAGGCATCCATTGTGCCTTAAGGCCAGCCCTGCGGGGCTATTTCTCCAGCACCCATGTCCCACCTACCGATCCGCGCAGGGACTCCAGGTCGCAGGTAAGGGCCTGAAGCTGGCGCCGGTACTCGTTGGCCTCCTGCTTTGCCTGGCGCAGGGCCTCGATGTTCCGGGCTGCTGCGTCTGTAAGGTCTGCAAACTTGGAAGAAGAGTTCATCTGAACAGCAAGAGAGCAGGGACAGCCCTGCCCACAAGCTCGAGGGATGGGTTGGAGCAGGGGAAAGACACAGGGAGAGCAGGAGGCTGAGTTCTCAGAGCTGGATCCTAGCAGGCCAGACTCCTGAGTTCTGTTCCCACCTTGGGGTGAAGCAGCTGGGAGCCTGGACTCATGGGTTCTGGTCCCAGCTTGGGGAGGGGACTGTGTTCTAGTCCTTGCACTGGGGGCCTGCTGGAAGCCCAGACTTAAGTCTTCAGTTCTCAGGTTGGGGAGTGGTGCCTAGCGGTTACATAAGGATCCGCATAAATCAATGGTGCGACCGCACCTCAAATATTGTGTGCAGTTCTGGTCGCCCCATCTCAAAAAAGACATAGCTGAACTAGAAAAGGTACAGAGAAGGGCAACAAAAATGATCAAGGGCATGGAAGGGCTCCTGTATGAGGAGAGGCTTGGTAGGTTGGGGATTTTCAGTTTAGAGAAGAGATGACTGAGAGGAGATATGATAGAGGTCTATAAAATCATGAGTGGTGTGGAACTAATAAACAAGGAGCAGTTATTTACCCTCTCAGCTAGTACTAGAACTAGGGGACACTCCATGAAACTCATGGGTGGCAAGTTTAAAACAAATAAAATAAAATATTTTTTCACTCAGCATATAATTGGGTTGTGGAATGTACTGCCAGAGGCTGTGGTAAGGGCCAGTTCTATAGCTGAGTTTAAAAGAGGTTTGGACAAGTTTCTGGAAGATAGGTTCATTAGCAGATATTAGCCAGACAGGATCAGGGAACATGGAGCTGGGGGAAAACAACAGGGGTATGGATCCCCCATTGTGACCTGTTGGATGCTTCTCCCAAGCCAGCATGATTGGCCACTGTTGGAGATGGACCATTGGTCTGACCCAGTATGGCAATTCTTATGTTCTTATAGGCTCTGGTAGGTAGAGCTCCTGGGTTCCGTCCCCAGTTCTAGGAGGGAGTAGGTGTTAGGGGGTTAGAGGAGGGGAGACTAGAGGCCAGACGGATTCCTGGGTTGGATTCTCAGTCCTAAGAAGGGAGAAGGGTCTAGTAGTTAGAGCAATGAAAGCTGGAAACCAGGACTCCTTTGTTCTATCCTGTTTGGAGCTGAAGGGGAGCTGAAGGGGATGCTTAGGGTACCATACACTGCCCTCTACTGGCCAGAAGCAACAGCTGCAATTCCCTCGCCTCAGTTCAACCACACTTGGAACCTCAGCTACCTTAGCAGTAAAGGCAGATGGAGAAGGGAGCGGGGGGAGCACAGTGATGGGTTCCTAATAGGTTTGCCACCCAGGTTGTATTTCTGTTTTATGGAGGACTGCTGTTTGGAAATAAGGAGCTGAATGTTAGGCATTGGGGTATGTTATATTTGCATACATTTATATAATGTATGCAAATCAGCACAGGTTGGCTCTTTCCCTCAGGACAGGTGGCGAATGTGGGGTGTGTGCACACGTTACCTTGGACTTGTACCACTCCTCAGTCTCGTGCATGTTGTTGGAGGCCATGGACTCATATTGGATGCGGATCTCACGCAGGGCGGCTGTCAGGTCTGGCTTGGTCAGGTCCATCTCTATGTGCACCTGCTGCTGTGCCACCTGCTCCTGCAGTTCCCGCAGCTCCTGCAGGGACAGGACCCATGATTCAGGTGGGACCCATGCTGGCACCCCTGCATGAAAAGGGTGGAACCTGCACCAGTTCCTGGAAATTAGAAGTGGCTGATTCTGCCGCAAGCCACAACCTCCTGCAGCACCTCCTGCTGTTCACTGTGTGTTAGGACATTGCCTTTCTATGGGTAGCCATGTAGCAACACTCCAAAATGGGGAGGGGGGGGGAAGATAGACCTGCCCACCAACACCCAAGTCCTCATCCCCCTGGGCCATGGGCTCCAAGCCCCACCCCAGCCCTTCCTGTTGCTATTAAAAATAGTTTTTCAAAAGCATCCTTAAAAATGGGATCCATTACACACATACTGAGAGGTGTGTGAGAGGGTGAGGAGGGTATGGGCATGAGGAATTGGGGGCAGGGGCCACAGCCCCTTTGCAAGAGGGGAGCAAGTACATGGGGGTAAGACGGTTTCCCTGCCTATCACCCTGGCCAATTTGTCTCCGGGTTCGAGGGGTGCCCATCAGCTTCTTGTGGATCGCCTTGTGGGGGTGGAGTTATTGGGGCAACTGCTGAACTGATTTTGGTCATGGTAGGCGTGGATAGAGCCAGCGTGGGTAGAGCTGGCATGGGTACAGGAGCAGTCACTTGGTATCTGTTCCCCTGTCCTCTCCCCTCGTCTCAGAATATTTGGGGGTTGAGGTCAGTGGAGCTTCTGATATGTCGTTGATGCTGCTTAATATGAAGTCAGTGGTGAATAAAACAGCTACCAGGCATGATCTTATTCAGGATGAGGCTGTTGACCTTGTATGCCTTACCGAGACCTGGCTGGACAAGGCTTCTGGGCCTGTATTGGCTCAGATGGTGCTGGCCAAGTACTCGGTGCAGCATCAGCCTTGGTTTGGGGACCAGGGGTGGAATGACAGTCAATCTACTCTATCGAGGGTATCCAGTGTCTGATTTGCCCAACATGGAGTGTGTTCGTCTTGTGTTTGAGGCCCAGGATATAATGGGGATTCTAGGGCCCTCCATCTGCCCTGACTGCTCTAGCTGAGCTGGTCTTGGAGGTGGTGTTGAGATCACCCAGACTTATTGTTTTGGGTGATTCTTCGAACATACATGCTGAGGCTGGCCTTTCAGGGCCAGAGAAGGGTTTCATGGCCACCATGATAATCATGGGCCTATCCTAAGTAATACCTGGCCTGACACATGAGGTTGGATGCACGCTGGATTTAATGTTTTGCATCGGCCTGGAAATGGTCAGACCATTACCTTCTGAAGGGCCAGATCTCTGCCCTCCTTTGCCCCCATCGGGGTGGTGGACTAGTTAGGTTGGTTCGCCCCAGAGACTAATGGCTCCAACAGGATTCTAGAACTCTCTGGGGGGATTTACCTGCTGACCTTGATGGCTTCTCTGTCAATGGCCTCATCAGTCTGTGGTATGGTGCATTGACTCAGGCCATCGACACGGTGGCACCTAGGTGTCTACTTTCTCCACTGTGGCAGCGCAGGTCTCCTCGGTAAACAGAGGACCCGAGGCTGCTAAAGCAGGAGGGCAGGCAGTTAGAACACAGGTGGCACTTGGCTCAACTCCAAAACCGACTGACTGTAGCACAGATCATTTTTTAAGAACTATGCTGTGGTGGCAGCAAAGAAAGTCTTCTTTGCTGCCGCCATAGTGTCTGCAAAGTGCCGTCCAGCGCAGTTCTTCCAGGTGGTGAATAGTTTGCTAAATCCTGTCTGTTCCCCCATGGAGTTAGTCCTTAGTTGCCCGCTGTGATGAGTTTGCCACCTGCTTTGCAGATAAAGTTGCTTATATTTGGCTCGATTTGGGAACTGCTAGTTTGGGTGCAGAGTCAGAGTTTGGGGTTGGGGAGGCTCGGTCTTCTCTGATTTGCTGGGATCAGCTTCAGTTAATCTTGCCCGCCGATGCAGAGGGTGTGCTTGGACTGGTGTGGGTAATCCGTTGTGAATTAGGTTGCTTGGCAATGTTACAGGAGGGGTGTGTGGGGAACTTCTGTTAGCAAAACTAACGAGAGGGAGATCACGTAAGTCCCCGATTGTGGGCATGGGAATTCTATTGTTGTTTTCCCTTTCTCCTGTTAAAATCAATAACATGATACAAGGCTGTATTTTGAGCCCTGAATTGCATTATTGATTTTAACGGAAGAAGGGGGAAATAACGATAGAATTCCCATGCCCACAATTGATCACAATTGATCACGTGATCTCCCTTTCATTAGTTTTGCTAACAGATGTCCCCCACCCCCACCCTGTAACGTTGGCAAGCAGCCTTAGATCCATGCTTGTCCTGGTTGGTGAAAGTTAGCTGGGAGACTTTGGGGCTGTTGCTGGCTAGAGTTGCCAATACTTTCCTTAGGGAGGGTAGGGCGCCTAACTGCCTTAAAACTGCGGTCATCTGACCCCTGTTGAAAAAATAATCTCTTGACATTGACTCCCCAGGCAGTTTATCACCCAGTCTCTAATTTTTCCTTTTTAGGGAAGGTTATTGCACAGGTGGTTGCCTCACAGCGTCAAGCACATCTTGATGCTACTGGTTTACTGGACCCATGTCAGTCAGAATTTCCTCCTGGGCATGGCACCCACTGAGACTGTGCTTGTGGCCATGGTTAACAACCTTCCCTTGGCAATCAACAAGGGCAATTGTATCCTGTTGATTCTGTTAGAACTTTTGGCAGCCTTTGATATAGTTGATCGTGGGGTGTTGTTGGCATGGCTGGGTGGACTGGCAGGAGGTTGCAGGACTGCTCTTGAGTGTTTCCACTCATGCCTAGTTAGTAGAACCTAGAGGGTGGTGATGGGCGGTGGCTCATCATCCCATTGGGAGTTCCTTTGTGGGGTCCTGCAGGGTTCCATCTTGTCCCCACTCCTGTTCAATGTGTATCTGAGGCCCCTTAGTAAGGTTATATGGAGATTTGGAGTAAGGTACCATCATGCTGATGATGCCCAAGTCTGTCTCTCCATTTCATCGCACCCAGGCCCTGCAGTCTCAGTGCTTACTCAGTGCCCAGCTGCCATTGGGAACTGGATGCAGGTGAGCCAAATGAAGCTGAATCCAGACAAGACCCAAGTGATTATGGTTGGCTGGGCTTGTAATCTGGGAGACATAGTGTCAGGGGACGGGGTGCAAGGGGGTGATGGCCAGTAAGGGCAACCAGGAGGGGCTACAATGGGGGGGAATCATATGGCTAGAGGAACAAAGGGGAGCTATGATACAGACCGGGCAGAGCTTACTATCAGGCTCCGGGGCATGGGGCAAAGGAAAGGGGAGAAGAGAAGGGCAGACAGGAGATGAATGGGTTGAAAGGAATAGGGGATGCCCCAGGGAGCAAACAAGGAAACCTCTCAGTCATTCTCCAATCTCCAGGAGACTGAATACTCAGCATGAGCGCCAGACAAGCTGGCCTATGAACGCTGATGACTCATCATCGAAGTCAAGTGGGCTGGGGAACCAGAGACAGGGAACTGGGGAAGCAACGGAGAACTGGAGACAAGGGGCTAGGGAACCCAAGCTGGGGAAGCAACAGGGAACTAGGAGAGCAACGAGGAACCAAAGACAAGGAATTAAGGGAACCAGAGCTGGGGGAGCAACAGAGAGTAAAGGGAGCAATGGGGAACAAGAGACAAGGGATTAGGGGAACCAGAGCTGGGGGAGCAACAGGGAGGTAGGGGCACAACAGAGAGCAAAGGGGGACAAGGGATTAGGGGAACCAGAGCTGGGGGAGCAACAAGGAACTAAAGGGACAATAGACAAGGGATTAAGGGAACCAGAGCTGGGGGAGCAACAAAGAACTAAGGGGGCAACAGGGAACAAGGTAAGAAACTGCTAATGAGAAACAGGTGGACAGGAATCAAGAGGGCAAGACAATCAGAGCTTCCAGAAAGGGAAAGGGGGAACAGAGCCAGAGGGAGCTAGACAATAAATAGGCCAAAGAGCTGTAGACCAAAAGGCTAGAAGGAAGAAAGTAGGCAGACAAGATCACAGTCACAAACTGATGTCCCACAGCTTGCAACTGTTCCCATCAGGCCTTTTATCCTGCTGGAAGCCAATGAGGAATCCCAGTGGGAGGAGTCAAGCAAGGCAAGGCACGGCACCAGGCATAAAGGGGGAATGTTATATCAAGTGCAGCAGCCATATGGCGCTAGGGAAACTTCCCTACCTGTCAGGGTCACAGGTTCAAGCCTGGACCCTGACACATAGGGACCCCCTGTTATTGATGGGGTCCAGCCTTCTTTGGTCACTCAGGTTTGTAGCCTTGGGGTGCTCTTGCATCCATTGCTGTGCTTGGATTGCCTGATTGTGGCAGTGGCCAGGAGTGCTTTTCACCAATTACATCTGGTGAGAAGGCTGTGAGCTTTTTATCTGATTTGGATTTGGCCACTATTGTCCATGCCTTTGTAACTTTGAGGCTAGATTACTGCAATGCGCTCTGCGTGGGACTACCCTTTATGACTGTTCAGAAGCTGCAGTTGATGCAGAACCAGGTGGCCCATCTTCTGTCAGGGGTGGGTCACCAGGAGCACATTACACCAGTGCTCCAGAGTCTGCACTGGCTACTAATAGCTTTCCAGGCACAATTCAATGTGCTGTTTTTGACCTATAAAGCCCTAAGCAGCTCGGGCCCCAGTTAGCCGAAAGACCATCTCTTCTCTTGTGTCCTGTCATGGCCTCTGAGTTCAGCCGGGAGTGCACTCTTGCAGGTATCACCTACCCGTAGTTTTTACAGTTGCAGAGTGACATTCTCGGTGGCTGCCCCACGATTATGGAACTCTACCCCCTTGGGGGTTCATCTAAGTCTAAGCCTGCTCATCTTCTCTAAACAATGTCAGACCTTTCTATTTAGCAGGCAGGGATAGGGTTGGGTGTGGGATGGGAGTTAGGAAAGGATTGTGTGAGGGTTTCTTTGTTGATTGTAAGCCGCTCTGAGCCATAATGGGAAGGGCAGCATGCAAATTTGATTAATTAATTAATTAAATAAATAATGATACCTCCTTGCATTAGCCAGACAAGAGCTTTTGCAAAGGTCTGTCACTTGGGGGCTTTGGCTCTTTTTAATCCACTTTAAAGAGTGCCAAGCAGTTAAACAGCTGTTTAGGCTGCTGAAGCAGCATTAACAGTGTGGCTGGGTAGCTAAGCTTTGGGGAAGCCATGTTAAGAGTTCTGGGTTCTCTTTCTCACTGTATCCTTGTGTTCCTTCTCTGTTCGCTTATTTAGAAAACGAGGGAGCAGCTCCTACCCTGGCAGAGTAGGGTATGAGTTAAAAGGGAGAAGAATTTAGTAGCACAGTCTCAACAGAAGTGACATTCAAAATGTAGTCTACTCTGCCGCAGCCTGCAGACCATTCCCCAGGAGTGGACTGGACAGGTGATCAGTGATTCAGGCCTTCTCTTAATAAGGAAACTGTCCCCTAGTTTGAGCTGCAAACTGTGTGTGTGTGTTATGCTCCTGAAGGCAGAGGATTTGGATATGCAGAAGGCTTTGCAAGAGAGTCTGAGGGCTTGGAGGGCATCACCGGTACGGGGATCTGTGCTTAGGAGTGGAAGAGCTTTGTGCAGCTGTAGAAATCCTTGCTCAGCTCAGCCACTCTCCTCCATTGCCTCCTAGCCCCAAGCTAGGAGGAGATGACAGCTGCCTCCACAGCAGCCAAATGGCAGTTCCACAGGCAAATGCCCGTAGTCATCTGGTTGCTCATTGGGTCTGCACTCTGCGGGGTCTCTAAGTTGGGCTGGGGGAAGGCATGGGGGGGAGCCTGTAGGTATGAGTGTCACACAACAGATGCCAGACACTTGACAGGAATGTGTAAGGTGTATTAGAACCAACTTTCCTCACTTTTGTCATGGAGGGTAGATTACACCCCTCAGAGACCGTTACACCCTTCAAGCCAGAGAGTCCACCCCCCTCTCTCAGCCCTCCCCACCTTCCTCTCAGTGAGTAAATGTCTGGAGAGTCGGGGACATGAGAACCAGTCACACCTAGCCCAGCAGGAGAGCATGGGCAAGAGGTGAAACCCCATGTCCCTGCAGCACTGATCCTACCTGCCTAGGTTGTCAAGCACAGGGAGGTAAGTCCAGATATCTAGAGTTATTTTTCCTCCTTTTATGTTGTTTTACTTGATGTTTTTAGTATTTGTAAGCCTCCCTGAGCTGCCTGTGGCAGGAGGGGTGGGGTAGCAAATATTTTAAATAAATAAATAATATAGATCTGCCCCTCCCACTCCCTGCAGGTCCCTCTCAAGCCTAGGCCACCCCAGGACAGATGTGTGAGGGAGGTGATGCGTGAGAGGGGTTGCTCCATACCTCATCATGGATTTTCTTCAGAAAGTTGATCTCCTCCTGCAGGGATTCAACTTTGCGCTCCAGGTCCAGGCGTGCAAGGGCAGCATCATCCACATCCTGGTAGGAGGGGGTGGGGGAGACAAGACGGTGGGAGCTGCACACCCATACCCTCCAACAGTACCATTTTGCTCAGTACAGAAATGAGGTTTGTTATCTTGTACTGCTTTCCCAGCAATGTAACGTTTGTACTTTATACATAACCATATATCATAAATGCAAATCAGAGGTGGCATGCGGTGTACCAGTTTCTCTCCGTCACGTGTTGGAGGCAGGGTATGCACATCTCAGGATGCCATCTGGCCTGACACTCCACACAGGCTTCCTCTGGCACCTGGTTCAAGCTGCTCATGGACACAGCACATTATAGGGCACAGGGGGTGGGGCCTGGACACTAGCAAGAGATGGTTTCTCCTCCCTTGCTCAGTGTCTGGTTCTCAGCACCATCGATATGGTCCCCTGCTCCTCCCCAGTGCTGGACATTCTGCCATGGATGGCATCCCTGGGGACAGTCCTGTGGCCACACTGGACCATGAAGCCCTGGCATTGCAGCTCTATGGGGTCCCCACTGGCAGTGTTAGGGGGATCTCTTATCTCCCCTGTTGGGCACTGGCCACCCAGCACTTTCATCCACCCACGACAGCAGCTTGAGCCCCAGTACGGCGGCCCTTTATTGCGCAAACAGACCCAGCAGAGACAACAGAATTGCCAACTTGGTGAGATAAAATGGCTCCCTCTCCCAGCAGCCCCTTAGCCAGGCACCCACCCCAACCCAAAGAAGTGGGAGACCCGACCCAGGGGCTTCTACTGCAATGTGTGAGGGGATCAGGGAGACACCAAGATGGCATTGCAAGTGGGGGCTGTGAGATGGCATGGGGCTGAATCCAGGCCCAGCTTTCCTTGAGCCTCCCACCTTGAGCTCCTGTGCTGATGCCAGGTCAGGGCGCTGTGGCATCCAGGCAGGCCTGGCAAAGGTGGACACTACTTCCCACTCCCAGGATGGGGCCCCCTAGCTCGCCTCACCTGTCGGTATGAAGACAAATTGTTCTCAGCCTCGAGGCGCAGATTAATTTCGTCCTGCAACCTTAAACAAGAGAGAAGCAGCCACTTGAATTATCCAGCACAATCCAAACAAACAAGCTGCAAGGTCAAAGGCAGCCAGAACAGACTGCCACTGCTAATTCCCTTCTATTAATGCACGCGCATACCCTCTCTTGTACTGTCTCACCCTTGCACACACAGACAAGGGGTTCATGAACACAATCTGTCTGCCCTGCACATACACAGAGAAGACCTCATGCACAATCCTCCCTACACAATTACCCCAGCATACACAGAGCCCTATGCACACAATTCACACACACACACACACACACACACAGCCCCCACACAGACAGCCCCTCATGAACAATTACCTATGCACACACACAGCCTCATGAACACAATCCTCCCTGTACACACAGAGAACCCTATGCACACCCAGACAGACCCTCATGCACAAATACACATGCACACAGTCCTATGAACGCAATCCCCCTTGCACACAGACACTCAGCCCCTCATGCACAATTACCCCTGCACACACAGAGCTCCATGAACACACAATTACCCCAGTACACATACACAGCTCCTCACACACAATTACCCCTGAAAACACAGAGTACCATGCACACAATACCCATGCACACACAGCCAGCCCATCATGCACAATTACCTGCGCACACACAGAGCCCTATGCACACAACCTCCCTTGCACACACAGACAGACCAGACCTCTTATACACTAACATCCTTGTGCCCACAAAGCCCTCCTCCATCCCCAAATTGTCCTTGTGCATGTGCACACCTTCCCCCACTAGGGGAATAGCTATCATACGTACAAGATGGGGGGGGGGAGGGGGGCTGAGCCTGGAGCTATGCCAGGCACCCCTGGCTGGCTGGTGCAATGCCCCCTACACTTCCAGCTGCCTCAGGACTCCCACTCCAACAATGACCCCCACTGCCTCCGAGTCTGGCAACCTCCACACACCCTCCTGCCTCTGCCAACCAATCTCTCTGCCTTTGGCCCATCCACAAAGACTAGCTCCCTCCTTCATTTTGGCCTTCCTTATTCCTCCACTTTACATTATTCCTCCATTATTTTGACCTTCATTATCCCTTCTTCCCCATTTTGTTTTACATCCCCCTGGGCCTGCCTCCTCCGAGGCTGCTCCTAGGGATGGGCGAACGCGGTTCGGAAGTTTGGAGTTCGGACCAAACTTGGTCTGTTCGGACGACCGAACCCGAACTGACCGAACTGAACCCGAACTGACCGAACCGAACTAGTTTCCGAACGTCAAAATGACCGAACAGTTCGGATTGCGTTCGGGTGAGTTCGGGTGGCAAAAACATGTCACTGGAAGGCAAAACGTGACAGGGAGGGGGAGTCAGCTGAGGAGCAGACTTCCAGGCACCAGGGGTGGAGAGGCTTGGAGTAGCAGCCAGTCTGCCCAATCACCATCCCTTTTCGCCTCAGACCACTGGCTTCGCAGTCTGC
>QEPC01006872.1:3090006-3111722 GCA_003113815.1 Sphenodon punctatus
TGTCTGCTGGTGCCAATGGCCCCCAGGCTAGGCCTATATGCCATCTGTGCCAAGGGTTCTGTACCCTGGCAACCAATGTCTGCTGGTGCTAGTGCCAATGCCACCCATGCTGTCTGTGCCACGGGTTCTGGGGCTCATCATTCCTCACACAGAGGTGATGTCGTTTCACCGTATCAAGAAACAGCCACTCCAGCCCCAGGACCCACTGCCAGGGTTCTGGGGCCAAGTTACAGGCAGGGAGGGATGTGGCCAATACTCAGAAGCTGCCACTCTAGCCCCAGGGCCCACCGTCATGGGTCTGGAGCCATGATTCCTCACACAGAGGCATGTCATTCCACCACATCAAGAAACAGCCACTCCAGCCCCAGGACCCACGGTCAGGGTTCTGGGGCCAAGTTACAGGCAGGGAGGGCTGTGGACAATATCTACAAGCTACCACTCTTCTAGCCCCAGGAGCCACCGTCATGGGTCTGGGGCCATCATTCCTCGCACAGAGGCAATGTCTTTCAACCGCACCAAGAAACAGCCACTCCAGCCCCAGGACCTGCCGCCAGGGTTCTGGGGCCAAGTTACAGGCAGGGAGGGCTGTGGGCAATATCCAGAAATTGCCACTCTAGCCCCAGGACCCACCGTCATGGGTCTGGAGCCATCATTTCTTGCACAGAGAGCCTTTTTCCGAATGCCCAAACTGAACTGAACACGACTGAACCGAACAATCGAACCCGAACACGGCGAATGGACCGAACGGCCAAACCGAACAGGCGAACCAAACCAGACTGAACCGAATGGCCGAACCCGAACTGCAACCTGTTCACCCATCCCTAGCTGCTCCTGCTAGGCAGGCCTCAGAGGCCCAGCCTCCAGCAGTGATGTGTTTGCAAAATAAGAGGATCCAGGGCTCAAGACTGTTCCAAGTCCCAGCCTTTGACCCCAGAAGCAGGGGGAGGGTATTCAAATGGGTTGATGGAGCTACCCTGCCAGCCCCTGCTCCTACCTACCTGTGCATAACACCAGCCCTTCTTCAGGGCCAGATGAAGTTTTATGAGGGCTAAAATTGCTAGCACTGATCATCTGTTTGAAGGCAAAACACTCTCACTGCTTCACAGCCATGGTGTGGTGGTAGCAACCCCCTCCCTGACCCCCTGCACCAGCCCCACTCCAGCCATGAAGGGGAAGAGATGGGCAGAGGCTGATGCATCTGCATTCAAATGTTGCTGGAGTCTTGAGAAAACCAGCAGTGAGAGGGTCTGGAAGAGGGACAAGACTCAGTTGTACTCTGGCACGAAAAGAGGTGCTAGCGCTGAGCCCTGGCCTCAGGGAGGGTGAGGCCTACTTGAGGCTAACAGGGAGGGTGAAGTCATTGCTGGCCAGGCTGGAGAGGAAGGAAGGATCTTGTTGTGGGTGAGGGGATGTTTTAAAAGACACAGGGGCTATTTCAGATTACATGAGGATTAGCAGAAGGGTTGATCTATTGAAGAATTGGGGAACCTCAGACCCAGGAGCCAAATGTGGTCCACTGCTAGTTTTTTGTGGCTCTTTTCCAGTGCCTGGATCCAGTTCCTACTCTGAAGCACTGAAAGACTGAGCTCAGGATAAGGGAGCAGAGAAGAGGACATGCACTCAAGGATAGGGGACAGACCCATGATCTGGGCTCTCCTCTTCCTGAGCGCTCCCTTTACGCACCTTTGCTCCCAATGTCTATGCAGCACTTGGAGTTTGCACTGATGCTGAGAAAGAAAAGGTTCTCCCTCCCCCCCCCTCGCCCATGAGTGGGTAGGCAGGCCCAGCTTTACTGCTAGGTGGTGCTAAAGGAGCACAGCTGCATTCTCTCCGAGCCCATAGTGCAAGCCTTGAATCCAGGGCTGGCCTTAGGACAGGGCAGTCAGGGCCTACAGGAGGCCCGGCCCCAACAGCCCCATCATCATCATCAGCGCTGATGATGCTTAGGGCCCCATGAGCCTTGCCAACGTCGGTCCTGAGAGGCCCTGTCTGAGGCTCGCAGCACTGGCAGGGTCCCTACGGTGGCCAGATATACAAATTTGGGGTAGCAACATTGAGGGGGAGCTCTTGGGAGCCACTGCCACCACTACTCCCGAAGCCCCGTACCCCAGAAGAGGCATTCTTGATGTTGCTGGGAGGCTGGTGGTTGTTATGCTATGCTGCTGGGGCTGAGAGGCAGGGCCTGGCAGCCTAGAAGGAGTGCTTCGGGTGAGCAAAGCTGTTGCAGGCAGGTTTGTTAAGGCCCACTTCCCTGTCCCCACACAGCTCCAACCTCCCCCTGGTAGGAGTTCCACCCCATCTCTAGCAACCCCTGCCCCATCAGGCTGGCCCCCCACCTGGAAACCATCGACACCCTCTTGTACTCCACCTGGAAACCCCATACCTCACCCTGACCTGGTGCGACCCCTCCCCCAGCCCGGCTGGAAACTCCCCCTCCCCTCCCACTCTACTCTTGCCCTGGCAGTCCCCACCCCACAACTTTGACCTCTCTCGCCTTGGGCTCCATGAATCCTAAAGACAACTGCCTTCTTGCAGTGTGGGCAGGGAAGGAAAGGAGATCCTGTGGCTTCTCCAGGCTTAGTATAATTGACATGGGGAAGATGACCCTGGACAATTTCACCAAGCCTCTGTTCAGTGCAGGCTTCCCTGGATGGACTTTCCTGCTCCCCACTTGTCAGCCCTCAGACTGCCTGCAATGAACAGAGGCTTCATGAAATTGACCTAGCTTCCTTTCCGCTGGTCAATTTTACTAGCTCTCGGGAGTGCTGAGCTGGGCTCATGTAAGGGTGACAAAATGCCTAGATCTGCCTCTGGTATTAAGAACATAAGTAGTGCCGTACTGGGTCAGACCAGTGGCCCATCAAGCCCAGCATCCAGTCTCCGACAGTGGCCAATCTCTGTCTCTTGGGAGAAGTACCCGACAGGTCATAATGGGCAGTCCATCCCCTGTTGTTCCAGCCCCCAATGGTAAGGCCACTTTTACATGAGCGGCTGAAATCAGCGCATTGAAGAATGCGCTGGCTGAAAAGCCCTGCGGGGTGCGTTTACATGCACCAGAAGTAGCCACCCTGCCACAGGAATCGCCGCTCACAGGCGCCTTTAAAAAGACCCCGAGAGCGGTGATTCCTCTGACGGGGCGGCTACTTCCAGTGCGTGTAAACACATCCCACAGGGCTTTTCAGCCAGCTCATTCTTCAACGTGCTGGTTTCAGCTGCTTGTGTAAAAGCGGTCAGAGGTTACGACCCTGAAACCTACTTGGCTAAGAGCCATGAATGGACCTATCCTCCAAGAACTCATCCAGTCCCTTTTTAAAACTAGCTACACTACCGGCCTTGACCACTTCCTCTGGCAGTAAATTCCACAAGTTAATTGTGCACTGGGTGAATGTGGGGCAACCCAAACCCTTTGACACTCCCTGCTACTGACCCCTCATGTAAAAATGAGGGAATGGGAGGCATGCCCCGTTCTGGGACCTCCATTGTCCCCACAGATGGGTGGTGGTCAGATACATGCATACCCCTGCTGGTGGGAAGGAATGGCGCAAGCAGTGCCCCTGCTCCTGCATTGGGCCCATGGGTGTCTGGCCAGAGCTCCCGTCAATAGCCTGTCTGGAAAGCCTGTTGAGGGGAAGCAGCATGCTGTCCTTTGCTCCTCCCTCCCATTGGTCACACTCCTTGCCAAGACCCAGAGCTCAGCTCCTGTGCTAACCTGGCTGCCTCTCCGAGGCTAAAGGCCCTTGGTGTCTGGTCAGCAAAACTCCATCCTAGACAAGTGCAGGCACTTCTTGGCAAGCCTTCCTCCCCTACCCCCAGCATGGTGCAGCCTGTTTCCTGACTGAGGTCTCCCTCTTCTGCATGACAGCCCCAGGCACGTTCAGACTAGAGGTGTTTTTAGACATGCACTGGGATCAGGCGCGGGAGCGGCGAAACAGCCGCGGCGCTGTTTTAGACGAACCGAAAGTGGAAGTTGTGCGTGTGATTGGCGGCTGCGCATTCTTTTCCGGCCGCGTATGTCCCCCCAGAGAAATCAGGCCGGTTCGATCGCCGTCGGCAAAGAATGCTGCCAATCACGCACACAACTTCCGCTTCCGGTTCATGTAAAACAGCGCCGCGGCTGTTTCGCCGCTCCCGCGCCTGATCCCCCACTGCACGTCTAAAAGTGGCCTAGGGCTGTGCATTGGGGTTTGGATAAAACAGATAAACACACACAAGAAGCCTTTTCCAGCTTCCATATTTGAAACTCAAAAACCGCCTTGGAATTTTCAGGTATGTGTTAGTGTTGTTTGTGCCTCTCAATTTCCACATGTAGTTTGATGTTTTTAACTGTTAAGCAGCTTGAGCATCTTCCAACTTTCACAGTATGTTGTGCTGGTCAGGGGAAAGTTTGGTTCAAACAGCGATCTATAGGAGCAGATTAAGGTTTATTTTTGATCTCTGAGTGGGGCGTGGCCTGTTTCCACAGGCAGCTGGATGTGGACCCAGAAAACTGGATGGGATGGGACGAGGGTGTGAAACTCCCTTGCTTAGTGCTCTGGAGCTCACTGATACTGGGGTCCTTTGCTTTATTGTACTACTCACCACCTTCGCACATGCACACACTCACAGAGGGCTGCACCCGTGCCCTTACAAACACAAAGTCTACACAGAAGCTGCCCCCCTTGATTGCTTTTCTTTTCAACCAACTGTAGCAGCTACCAAACTTTTCCCTTTTAGTTGGGGCCATGGCCCAGTCCTAACAGTTGGAAGGGACTTACAGGGAAGCTAGTCCTGGTAGCTTCAGGACCAACGTTCCTGAGGCCCCAGGGCAGGCTATTTCTGTGGGGACCTCTCCCCACCTGTGACTTTCAGCCCTCAGGGGTAGCTGTTTCCTGTGGGGCTCTGATATTGCCTTGCCTTACCTTGCCTTGCCTTGCCTACTAGGGTGTGCGTCAGCAGTGCCCTGCAGGAAGGGGTTGGGTGTGTGTGTGTGCTATGGAAGGCAGGGCCATGGGGGCCCCACATTTTATTTTTGCCTTGGGTCCTGCAAATTCTAAGGCTGGTCCTGAATAGTAGCCCTATTCCTGCCTGCCCACAGCAGCTGCAGCCCTGTTAGGGGAGAGATGGGGGTGAGGTTGGGGCTTCTGTAGGTGGGGAGGGGGCTGATGTTTCTAGTGCTAGGGTCACCATACCTCCCCTTTAAAAGAGGATGCTTATGAAAAATACATGTGCAGGGTTGCATTGGTTCCAGTGCAGCTGTGCAACATATATTTTCCATAAGTATCCTCTTTTTAAAGGGGAGGTATGTCAACCCTAGTTTCCACTCATCAGCTGTTCAGCAAGTAGCGTGTTTGATTACTGAATAGCTGATCCATGGCAATATGCCCTGACTTGGCCCCCCATCAAACTTTATATGGGTGGGGTCTTGAAGAGCAGTGACAGGGTCTGGAGAAGGTACCAGGGCTGAGCCTTGGCACAAATTAAGCCCTGCAGGGGAGGGCAAAAACTGCTCCCACCAAGTCCCTCCCATTGGTGGGGACCCCCTCCCCGTCTTCCTCTTCCCAAGCACAGGTGGGGTAGGACGGCTCCCGTCTCCTGGCTCTGTCCCTTTTCCCAGCCACTGTCAGACTCCACCTCTGCTGCAGGGAGCAACATCCCCTCAGCTCCCCTCCTCTTGCTGACACTGCCTCTACTACTTTCCCTCCCTCATGGCTGTTGTCTTCTGCCTCACGCTGCATGAGATCCCCAGCAGGGCCGAGCTCAGTGCCTATCTATGGGGGAAAGGGAGGGAGATGGAACACTGCTGGGGGTCAGTCCCTGGGGTATGTCTCTAGCCAGGAAGGGGCTGGAGTTGCAAGGGAGAATCACTAGCATTGTCCCAGTTTACAGACAGGACAACTCGGCCCCAGAGAGGGGGAGTCACCAGAGCCTGCAAAGGAACCCAGGAGTCCTGACTCCCAAGCCTGTCTGTCTATCTAGCCTCCAGCTATGTAGAAGCATAAAGTGCTGGTGGCCATAATCTCTGAGGATGGGTGTCTTGCCCCGTTTACCCAGTCTCCATGATGACTCTCCACCCTCTAGCCAAGGGAGCCCCTTACTTTTGTCGCAGGCTATTGACATGGTCCAGAAGGTTGTCCCTCTCGATTTCCAGCCGGGCCTTGGAGTTGGAGAGCTGGTCAACCTGCCTCCGTAGTTCCCGCAGCTCCTCCTGGTAGATGTCAGCTAGCTTGGTGGGCTCTTTGTCACGGATCTGGTTGAGCTCGGCCACCAGCACCTTGTTCTGCTGCTCCAGGAAGCGGACCTTCTCGATGTAGCTGGCAAAGCGGTCATTGAGCTCCATCATCTCCACCTTCTCATTGGTGCGCGTCTCCTTGAACTCTGTGTTGAGGGCATCAGCCAACGAGAAGTCCACCCGGTCTGCTGAGAACCTGGGGCTAGTCCGGAAACTCAAGCTGGATGTCTTCAGCTTGGTGGTGGAGACACGGGTAGCAGGGCTAACCGGCAGGTACCGGCGGCCTGGTGAAACCCGCAGGGACTGGTGCACTGTGGTGGCATGACCACCGAAACGCCGGCTGTAGGAGGATAGTCTTTGACTCTCCATAGTCATGCTCCTCCTCGAGACTGTGCTGAAGGAACAGGCTGCAGTGGGTTTTATCCTGAGCTCCAACCCGCCCAGGGTGTGCATGTGAGAGGCCGGGGAGGGGGAGTGGAGTGTGTGCCTGCTCCTAGCATCTGATGGATACCGTGCCAACTGCACAGTGCCCTGGCAAAGGAACAAAAGGAGGCACGTCGTGCAGACTAGAGAGGGAAAGAGAATGCCCTTGGACGCACTATGTAAGCAATGCGTGTGCCACAACTCCAGAAGCCCCTGCCAACCTGCATGGAGCACGCCCAGCTTCCCACAAAAGCACACCAGGGCTGCAAGTTGGGGACACCCTGTTCTGCCTGTCCCCCTCTCCCAGAATCCTTAAGTCTAGCAAATTGGCATGGGGTGGCTCAGCCACTCATACTAAGGGAAAGGCTGGTTAGGGGCTCACAGCAGGAGTCCTGAAAATCAATTGTGTCTGTGTGTGTGTGTGTTTGAGGGGAGGAGGATTGTGTGCGTGTTTTCATCTGTATGTATATGTTCACGGAGGAACAAGGATTTGTGTGTGTGTGTGGTTTCCTGTGCATGTGTTTCTGTTCGGAGGGGAATGGAGATTTGTATATGTGTGCATATTGTGTATTAACGGATGAGGGACTGTATGTGTGGTTTCATGTGTGTGTTCAGAGGAGGATTTTTGTGTGCGTGCATTGGGGATTGCCTGTGTATGTGTTTGCATTTGGTGGGACTGTGGGCATGTGTGTGAGTGCACATTTGGAGGGGACTCTGTGTGTGGTGTGTGTGTGTGCACACACTTGAGTGTGCATTTGGAGGGAACTGTATGTGTGTGCATAAGCAATGCCCTCTCTGTTATGAACACTGTTGGTAAAAATTCAAGCCAGTCTTTGACCTCCTAATGCCCCTTTTGCAGACATGTGGCTTTTGGGCACAGGCAATGTGATAACCTATACAACCAGGGGTGCAGCCCCTCCAAGTCTGTGATTAGGAGATACTGGGTTACATGTAGACTACACGTCTAACAAATATGTAAAGGTTAAACATGTATGTAATGTGAAAGCTGAGAACTGGAAACTCACTTCATGCAATGGAGAAATGCTAAGTCATGACCTTGAGCGAGTGTGTAATCAGAAAAAGCCTAACAGACACTAGCAATAGCCCATTGAGTTGCAAATGGATTTCTTCCTGTGGACGTGACTGAAAGCACAGTCACCTAGCGGAAAATCAAACAAAGGACCCTGGGAAAGTACTTAAGGGGGAAACACAAAAGGGGGATTGTTGAGTTTTGAGCTTCATCTGCATCATCATATCTTACCAGCCAGAGGAGGGCTGCATCAAAGAAATGATGAAATAAGAACTCTTGGAAACTCTAAGACTGGTACTCACCCAAGCTTTCCACCACTGGCTGTGACATGAACTGAAATGCCCTCGGACCTTGATTAGGGTAAGCCTAAGTTAGAAGAATCCAAGTACAGATAGGAATGCGTTATTGGTTGTGTTATTTTGATTTCTGCACTCTTGAGTATAATCTTGTACTGCATGCTTATTCATGATTTATTCATTAAACTTCTTTTAAATGAACTTAGTATGGTCCAGTGGAATTGCTAATCCTACCACTGGCGGGACACAGTTTGGGGTTAATTCTGTGTTTCCAAACACGGACGAACCTAGAGAGAAAGAGTCTGTGCTGGGAAACTCTGTGGCTGAAAAGGTGACAAGAAGGTTCACCCGTTGCAGGCTCAATCAGTTCTAGAGAGAGAGCTGATCCAGTGAGAGCTGCAAGCCAGGGAAATGGAGTCATGACAGCCTAGAGTGGGGGAGTGAGCCCCCAATCCCATGACAAAGTCCCATCCTCAGGAAGTTCCTCCCCTCCCAAGTCCATGCAGTGACACCCTGCTTCCAAGGTGGGGGAGGGTATGCAGGCACCCCATTAACTCTCCCTTTAGTAACCTGTGCAACAAGGCTGCAAAGGGGGGCATTTGTCAGGGCACCCCAAGCTGGAGCAGCCTCACAGGCAGTGGAGGGGGCCTAAGCTAGCGCTGAAGCAAGTTTGCCAGGAAAATGTGGATAATTGATTCTAGAAATTAATATTATCATTGCCGACACACCGAAGGAGACAGGACACAAGGACTGGGTTTAAAACGGCCACACTCTTTATTAATTATTAATTATTATTATAATCATTTATATAGCGCCAGTTGTGTGACCTGGTGCTGTACAGAACATAGAAATAGACGCAGTCCCTGCCTGTGGCTTACAATCTAAAAGACAAGGAGGGGGAGACAGGGAGAGGGGACAGTGGGAGAGACAGGGGAGAAGACAGACAAATCAAATCATAATTAAAATTGGTGGAGGAAATTGCCTAGTGCGATTCGGGTCCAGTACTTGAAATCCTAACAGGCGGCAACTCGGGTGGTTTCGATATACCCTCGATTACCACCACAAACTCAAACGTCTCCCCCTCTCCGTGGCCCCTTGTCACAGGTGAGGGGGACCGAAGTCCTTCTGGACTGAGTAAGGATGAGGGTGTCTACAGGTGGGGGAGCATACCCGTCCCTACCGCCCTTGCTGGACACCCCTCCCAGGGAGGCCACTCCACCACTTGCCGTACCCTGCTTTTGCGGCAGGTGTGTCCTCCCCATCTCTTAAGGAGATGACTCGCACGTATCCTACTTCTAACCTACTCTAAAACACAGTACTGGACCCCTGCCACTAAGGAGTCGCCGGGGTACCCAGACGAAACCAACCCCCACCTCCTAAAACCTTTCCAATATAGAAACCAACTTTTCTTTCAGGGCCTCCAAATAGCAATCGTTGCCCTCCGCCGACAGGTGCACACCATCTCACCGATACAGGGCATGAGTGCATATGCAATCTCCTCCCAGGCCAGCAAGCCACCTGCCCACATCCCTGTTAACAGTTCCCCTGGTTCTATCGATTTTTCTAGGGTGCACCCCTTTGCCCCATGTCATGCGCTCAACCAGATCAGTCCATATGATGAGGGTGGAAGGGAAAAGCTTTTTTATTTCCCACACGTCCCTCTTGATGTTCCTGATCAACTGAACCCCCTTTAGCTGGGGTATGTCATTCTCGCCCAAGTGCAGGATGATGACATCAGGTGGGGGGGGCCTGTCGTGGTGCCCGGAGCGCTGACAAGACTTGGTGCCACTTCATGCCGCTGTGGCCCTTCCACTGAATCACTGCTCGCGCTGACAAACCTTTGGAAATATGCTGCAGAACTATACTAGTAACCATATGGCAAGGCTTCTAAAACAGCAGATATGAGATATTGATAGACAGAAACTAAGAGTTTCAGCTGCCCGCGTTAAAGCTTCCCCTTTTTATCAATATCTGATACCATCTCGGGGGGTCGGGGGGGCTTCCTATATTCACTCCCTCATCGATCCAAGGCTGAGACATGCTTTTACTAGTTTGAGGTTTCAATCAATGTATACGGCGGTCTTACTTGGGAGGTATCAGGGGATTCCATATCCCGAGCGGGTGTGCCCCTGTGAAGGGGGGATCAAAGATTTGCAACATTATCTAATAACTTGTCCCCTTTATGACACATACCGTAGGCAGTTAGGGGCCACCATCGGATGGGATAGCGCCCGACTAAAAATCCAGCAGTGAATTGATCTATTGGGAGACAAGGATCCCTTAAGAACAAAATTGGTGGCCATTTTTGCATTGAGAACTGAAAGCATTCAAAGAGTGTCATCTTAATCCAGACCTTCATTCTTGACGGTGATAGAGAGTATTTCGCTGGCCCTTGTTGGGGCTGTGGAAGCTAGACTTATGATCTGCCAAGGAAGTAGGAGGGTCCTCTGTGGACATATACTTGTTGCTCTATCATTTTGACACCAGGTATTCTGTATCGTGGGTTGCTGTATATTTTGTTGGGAACTGTTTTAATTTTTTAATGTCTGTTTATGCTCTGATGTTTCTTCTTTTTTTTTTTAGTATCTTTTGTAGTGTGGTCTAATTTGGATATTGTTTGTTTTTACGTTGTTGTAAGGGCCATATGGCTAACAACAAATAAACATACTACTACTATACACAGACAAACTGAGCTGGGTTCCCCACCGTGTTTGGCCGGCCGCCTTGCCAGCTCAGCGCACCAGGCTGTGCCCGATGATCAAGACGTGCTTCCTGCGATGGGGCGGGGGGGGGGGGACACACCTGAGGGAACAAAATTAAGTTCAGGACTGATGCTGGGAGGGGGCCTGCCAAACATAAGCCCGGAAAGCCCCTGAGCGCCAACATCTGACAGCACGAATGTCCTGTTCTGACATACCCGCCACTGCTGCAAAACTGGCGGCCCCTATACGGAATGAGTGAGTTCCATATTCGGCCGACGGCAAACCCAGGTGGGCCAGTGCAGCCCTCAGTACCGCTGTAAATTGGTATCGAGTCAGGTTCATGCCCCTGGAGTGCCTAAAGAAGGGGCCAGGTACCTGGGGCCACACAGTGAGGCATGCCTCGGTTGCCTGGACGGGGCACAGGTCTGGTGTGCCAGCTCGGTACAGCCTAACCACCTGCCCTCTTCCCCTCTGATCAATTTTGGATCGACGGATCCTCAGGGAAATTGACACTAGGCCGATCTGGACGTTGCTGAAATTAAGCGCCCTACCTGTGGTGTCCTTGGCTGATTCGACTACGAGTTCACTCACGCGGAAGGCTCCAAAGAATGCCAGTTTAAACACTGAACTAAATAAAGAAACCTCAAAACTGTGAAAACATATTTGGGGCAAAGCCCCGCAAATATCCAGCAGCAAAGGCAGGGTGATGGGGTCCTTTGGTCTGGAATGCGGCCCTGTTCCCCAGACCAGCTCTCGAGCAACTGCCTGGTGAAAAAGCTCCTGTCAGGAGGAGGGTGCCCTGCAAGATTGCTCATAAAACTGAGTGCTAATAGTTTGTTGGCTATGGTACCCGGGGCAGCCCCCCATCACCTCAGATGCAGGGCAGATTGGAGCATCTGGGGCTCCGAGATCAGGAAACCCCACCCCCCACCCTTGGGAATTGGTACTGTTGAAACTCCCGGCAGCCCTTGTGCACTGTGCCAAGAATCTCTGAATGGCGACGTACAGCTCTATGATCCAAGGCTCCACACCGACGATGACAGCGGCTCTGGGGTGACCCTGAATTGAGGCGTCAGTGAGCTGAAATACTCCATCTGGAAGCGAGAAAGGGCGTTGGCTACACGGTTGTCAATGCCAAGAACGTGCCTGGCTTGAAACTGTATGTTAAAATTTAAACAGATGAGCACGAGCGCCCTAACAAACTTCATGACCCGTGGGGACCAGGAAGACTGCGTGTTAATTATGTGGACTACGGCCTGGTTGTCACACTAGAAAAGTACTGTCTGGTTTGTGAATTCCTGCGGCCAGAGATGGACAGTCACCACAATGGGAAAAAGCTCCAGAAAGGTAAGATCCTTAGTGATTCCTGCCTTGCTCCATTCGGGTGGTCAAGGTGCCGCTGCCCACCTTTCCCTGAAATATATCCCCAAACCAGAACCACCGGCGGTATCGGAGTGCACTTGGAGTGCCACTTACAGTAAACGCTGGTCCCTCCAGAAACTAGTCCCGTTTAAACTGCCAGAAAGGCTGCCCATGTTTCGAGATCCTCCTTCATTTCCTTGGTGAGCCTGATGTAGTAGTGGGGCAGCGGATTACCCGCAAGTTTGGAATAGAGGCGGGACAAGAAGGCTTGCCCTGGCGCCACCACTCTACATGCGAAGTTGAGGCTCCCCAGCAACGATTGGAGTTGGCGGGCAGTAATTTTGGTTGCACTCAGGTACTCGTCTACTTTGGTCTGCAGGGATCTCAGCTTATCCTGGGGTAGGCGCGACACGGCTGCAGTCGTGCCCGGCTCTATCCCCAGATAAGTCGACCTAGTGGCTGGTCCCTCTGTCTTTTCCGGAGCTAGGGGAATACACAGCTTCTCCGCCACCCTCTGGAAAGTCCGCATTAGCCCCTGACACTCTTCCGTGCCGGCCCGTTCGATGAAGAGGAAGTCATCTAAATATTTGGTGATCTCCCTGCCCTCGGCCCATTGCCTTACGACCCACTGGATCAGGGAGCGGAATCTCTCCAACACCGAACAAGAGACGGAGCACCCCATTGGCATGGCCATGTCATAATAGTACCAGCCGTTAAAATGAAAGCCTAGCA
Source organism: Sphenodon punctatus (assembly GCA_003113815.1). Lineage (NCBI taxonomy): Eukaryota > Metazoa > Chordata > Lepidosauria > Sphenodontia > Sphenodontidae > Sphenodon > Sphenodon punctatus. Next base: position 3,102,760 of record QEPC01006872.1, read on the forward strand.
AATGGTAACTTTCCAGATGGACTGGGAGCAGGCAGAAAGCTGACTTAATGTCGCACTTTGCCACGATGGCACCAGGGTTGCAGTGCCTCATCAGTTCCATCGCTGAGTCAAATGACGCATATTGAACCGATGTAAGTTCTTTGGGTATTGCGTCATTGACTGAGACACCCTGTGGGTGGGACAGGTGGTGAATCAAACGAAATTCCCCCAGGGCTTTCTTGGGGACCACTCCGAGGGGAGAAATCACCATATTAGGAAGGGGCGGGGCCGGGAAAGGGCCGGTGGCCTGCCCTTCTGCTCTTTCTTTCCCAATTTTTTTTAGGACCGTGTGTTCCAGCCCTACCACCGACTTCAAATTGGGGGCCACCTGCTGCTGCAGAACGTTAAATGCCAGTATCCTAAACCCCTGCTGAAAACCCAAGATCACGTAATCAATCTCCTCCCTGTCAGGGTGTCCAGACAGGGCCCGTTCTAGCCGATCCAGCCTAACTGGAGTTGGGGCTCTTACCCGGGGTGCTCAGATTGCCACCTCCTTGCCCGCCCGTTCCTGCCCCCCTGGGGTTGGGTTTTCCCTTAGCCCACGTTCTCGTACGATGGCAGGCAGAGACTGCATGGTGCCCCACGCAGTTGGGGCAGGTATGCAGAAACATACAGGCGGAGCAGAAACATCTCCCGTAATGGCTGAATTCTCAGCACTGCCCTGCAGTGTTAGCCACCGACTTTTTTCCTTCACGGATGCAGCCTCCCCACCACCCCTTGCCAATAGATGGGCACTGTTCGACCTAGGGGCATTGCCTGTACCGCTCATACAGTTGAGCCACAGGTCATTCGCGTGTAGATCCCACCGTAGGCCTGGGGTGTTGGCGGCCCTGTGTCTGAATGTCTCATCATACCGCAGCCAGGCCCCAGAAGGACCTGCCTTGTATGCCCGCCGCATGATGTCAGCATACTGGAGGAGGTCGGCGGCCCGGCCGGGGTACGCTTGGATCAACACCCTGTGTTAGATGGAAAACGCTGCGGTCCAGTTGGACCAGTTCCGCTCAGCTTTGGGGTGCTTGAATCGTTCCTTTTCTTTTTTGTTGTCCTGCTCCGCCGGAGGGCAAATATGTTTATGTATTTACCTTGCCATAGTCATTCCCGTGTCGCCCGGAGGTGATCCCTGATAGGGGCGGAGACATCGGTGTAACCTCCCCCTGGGGGAGGGGTGCTGCCTGGCTTCCATGCCCAGAGGATGTGACACATGTGGCAGGGTATTTACTTACCCGAGGGAGCCAGATGGCGGGGCCCACACCTGGAGGGCCTGGCCCTCAAGGTCAGTTGTGCCCCCTGCTATGGCCACAGGAGGTGGTGGCTGTGAGGGGTCTGCCACACCACCGGTTGTTGGGGCAAGAGGAGCAATTACCGGAACCCATGTTCCATTCCACCACAGCAACTGAGTCCTCCCTGGGCCTGGTGTTGGGCTCGGTTGTGCCCCCGCTACCCCCACCCAGTGATGCCAGGGGGACACGCTGCCAAAGGCAAGGCCTGCGCCAATGCCCCTACCCCCATCCTGTCCGCCCACTGCGAGAGAGCCCCCGCCTCACCTGGTCTGAGTTGCCCAGCCTGGTAAGTTGTCGGTTGTTGGGCACACTGCTGTGCCATCACCTTGATGGCGCGCTCAATTGCTTCAGTCCTCCGGCAGAGATCATCCCTGCCTTGCTCATGGGGCTCCGGATGCGCTGGCTCCTCCCTGTGAGGTAGAAAAAAGTGGAGGGGCTCTCCCACGCTGCCCCACGGGAAGGCCCAGTCCAACACCGTCGTGGGTCCAGCCACCCGTTGACCCAGGGTGTACAAAACGTACTGAGCCGGCCCCCCCATGGGGGGCCCCTGCCAGGGGCGTTCCTGTCTCCTGAAGGGGGGCCCACCCACCAGCTCCTAGGCCAGCGGCAGCCGCAGACCCTGCCGCCGATGGGAAGGGCTCAGCCGGAGGGAGCCCCGGGTCATGGGCACCACCCTGCACAACCCGCACGCCCCTGCTGGGGGCCACCCATACCAGACCCATCACCCGGGTATCATCCCAGTATCGTGGCCGGGGGGGTGGTCACTCATCCTCCCCGCCAGAGACAGGGGACAGTTAAGGAAGGCCCCGTGTCTGCTCGCTGGTCATGCAACTGGGGGCCAGGGGGAGGGAAGGGTGACATGGGCCTGTTCCCCCCGCTGCGAGCTCCCTCAGCAGGGCCTCGCACCCAGCCAGCCTGTCATAGAGGGGGCCATCCTCCCCCCGCCCCTTCTGTGTTCCCTGCTGGTCCTGGACCCGCCTGGCCCTCTGACAAAATTGGGGGGGGGGGCTACGAGCAACTCCATGCCCACCCCTGCTACCTCAGAGGGGGTCATTCAGGAACTGGGGTGGGTGTCTCCCCTGCCTTGGCCCATGCCACTGCCTACTCATGCCAGCAGCAGCCTTCTTCTTTGCTTTCCCCATCCCGAATCTTCCAGGCTGTCTGGACTCAGCCCTGAAACCTTTGGCCTCCGGGGGTTCAGTGGTGACTGTTTTCCCCACTACACCACCGCTTGGCCGGGGGGTGGGGGGCAATATGTCCCTACCTGCTTGCAAAACCAGGCGGGCCCTGAGAGCTCCGAGTCTGGCGGCTGGCCATTGGCAGCGATCGAGTGGTTTTTTGGGGGTTTTTGTGCGGTAGCGACTCAAACCGTTGCCATTTTTTCTGGCTCCAGCCTGCAACTGGGGCTGTGAGCCTTTCAGAGCTGAAACAGTAGAACCTGCCCAGTCGGGCGATGCCCACGTGACTCACCTCGACCTATCCTAACCCGGCGGGGTTCCAGATTCAGCCTCGCCCATCGTGCAGCCATCCTTTATTCCCGCCTGGGGGTCGTACACAAAACCCCAAGGCAGGAATCACTCTCCGTCCTGCCCCCTCTTCAGGCAGGCGCGGCAAGGGGCCTACCACCCTCCATCCCCGGAGCAGGGGGGAGGAGCGGAGACAATTTCCTTGGCCCGTCCAGTGTTCAAAGTACCTTACCATCTTCATCTAGTTCATCCTCACAACAACTCTTATGAAGTAGGTCATCATTATTATTCCCATTTCACAGATGAATTTACCCAAGGCCCCCAGTGAGTTTATAGCTAAAACAGGATTTGAACCCACTCCCACAATCAAGTCTTGAGTGCAGCTACTTCTGCTCACTTGGAACTGGCTCCATCCCAAGGAAGTCTCTGCTGAGAACAAAGGCTGCTGACTCAGCACATGACCTCCCCGGGAGCATGTGGCCAAACTCACCCTCACTTCCTTATTATCTTCCTGCTGCCTCTTTTTTTTTTTTTAAATGATCTCTCCGTCTTTCCAGAAGTCCCACAAAATGTTCCCTGTTTTCTTCCCCTGTTCACTGGATGAGTCGCTGGGGCCCACAATCTCAGGTAGACAGGGGACAGAAGAAATTCATTTTGCACCAATGAATTCCAATAGATCACAGTAGCTGAATTATTTGTTTTGTTCTGCTATTTCCACTCTGTTCCTAGCCTCAAGTTAGCCCGTCTTGCACCCCTTCATAGCAACCGGATTGTACGAGGCACCTATCCTCGATTTGACTGTCAGCATGTACTCAGTCCTGGGCTCTGCCCCTCTCCCCTCCCACAGAGAGGTTCAGCTGTCTCCATCCTGACAGCAGCCCATTCCCATTTGGATGGCAGGACTCGGATTCCTCCGGATGGAGATGTTTCGGAACGGTGAGTCAGGCCAGGCAGCCGAGAAGCTAATTAAGAAAGCCTTCAATGAAGTGTCTGTGGGAGGCCTCTGTGCTCCCTGCTTTCCAGCCCAGCGCCTTGCTACTAGCACAGCAATCTTCAGCTCCTTTCTCTAACTCAACTGTGCATGTTGGCAGGGATGCAATGATTCCCTTATGTCTCAAAGGGACAGCTGGGGATGGGTGCCAGGATGCCTGGCTTCTCTTCCCAACCCTAGAATAGGGCTGTCTAGCAGTTGAGGGGGAAGGGAGGGAATCCAGGACTCCTGGGTTCTAGTCCAAGCTCTGGGAGTGGAGTGGGGTCTACTGGATTATAACAAGAGGTGGGGGTGAGAGTCAGAACTCCTGGATTCTATGGTTGACTGTGGGACGAGAGTGGTGTCTCTAGTGGCTGTGGGGAGGAGGGAACCAGGAACCAGAACTCCTGGGTTCTCTGGGAGGGGAGTGGGAACTAGTGGGCTAGAGAAGGACGCTGCTGTGGGCAGCAGTGTGCATAGTAGCTGAAGCAGGTAACTTGGGTCACCTGGCTGTTGCCAATCTTGATGCCAGCCTGGTAGAGTGAAACATTAGGACCCTGATACTGCTGCCAAAGGGTGGCTAGCGACAATCTCCAATACAAACAGAGCAGAGAGAGGCATGTCCCTGGGCAGGGGGGCAGAGTCTTCTAACCAACCCCCCTACACACATCCCCTTCCTGTAATTTTTAATAGCTGAGGCTAGGGAGGATTGGGGGCTAAACAATTCAGAACAAACCTAGATGGGGCCCCGGAGAACTCATCCTATGGGCCTCTAGCCTCTTTGGGAAAGGTGTGAAGAGGGGACTCTCTAGGCTGCCCAGTGCCTGGCACACAAGCAACACCTCTGACACGGGGGATGGCAATGTAGCCAGTCTGTCCAGGGCATGAGCTTGGCATGAGGTCAGGCAGGCTATGATGGCACTAGAGGGTACCCAGTGGTCACAATGGTGATCCTTGCCCCAGTACCCCAGTAGGAGGTGGGAGTGGAGGTAGGGACATGTTAAGGAGGCCCAGGATAAGGCCAGGGAGGGGTCAGGGTTGTGGTCAGGCCAGCAGGTCTGGTAGTTAGGAGGGAATAGCTATAGTGGGGAGGTGGTGGCTGAGAGTAGGGCAGGTGGCAGATAAAGTTGGGGTGGCCAGGCGCAGAGTGAAGTTGGATGGAGATAAGGATGGGGTGGGCAGGAGCTGGGAACTCATTGCCAGGGGATTCTGCAATGGCCAATAGAATAATTGGGTTAAAAATTGATTGAATAAGCTAATGGCAGTAGCGGCTACCAATGGTTGTAGGGGACACAGCCTCTGACTGCTAGGAGTGAATGGCAGGGAATGGATTACTCCATATTGTTGTGTATTTCTTCTGATGTATCTGGTGTTGGGCACTCTCAGAGCCAGGACACTGGGTTAGATGGACCATTGGTCTGACCATGTTTGGCAGTTCTAATATCCTTATTTAAACCCCAAATCCTGGAATTGATATACAAGTCCTATGATTCCACCCCCTGCCAACCAGTAGGCTGGGTCCCTTCACCTCCTGTTCTCCACCCATGCCTTCCCCTGTGCCACAACTGGATTCAAAAGCTCTGCTAGGCCTGTCCCATGCCAGCCCTGCTGATCAGCCCCTGCATCTCTCTGTAGCCAGGAACCGACAGACCCACAAAGGCTGATGGATGGTGCCTGGGCTGTGCTGGGAGGCACTGCAGCACAGAAGGGGCTTTGTGCCCCATCCCAAGGTGCCATCCAGCCAGGGATCATCCTGAAAAGATAGATGCTCCTTCTGGCTCCCCCACAAGGGCTCGGCTTGCGGCAGGAACGGATAGTCCCTGACAGCTCAGCTGGGAACTGCCAGCTCAACAAGCAGGGTTAACGAGTGAGCCCCTCATTAAATCCCCATCCTGGGAAACTGCCGTGGGGCTGTGAGAATCTGTAGGGAGTGGACCTGAGCCAGGGAACAAGAGGGTCTCCCTGCCACCCCAGCCCCCTGCATTGGTGCCAGGGACAAGGGTCCTCCCTGCCCCACCCCAGGAGGAGCTGCCTCCACCCCATATTCACCCAGTTTCACACTAAGATGTGTCCTGTGTCCAGGTCTACATTTTATTCACTCATGTCGAGTAGTTGCAAGTAGCAGTGCAGCCTGTGCCTAGTCTCCTAAATGGAGGCAGTGCTCAGCATCAGCCAGTGGGATTTTCTTGCTACACAAGGGACCACAGATCCCCTCCAAGGGCACCGCCTCTTAGGAGATTTGGGGCACCTGCTTATCTTTGGGTCTTTTGCCCCTCTGCCAAATTCAGCTGAAATTGGACCATGGAATCAAAAGTTATTATGGGAAGTACTCACACACAGACACGCACACCCATGTGCACACATGTGCCCACATGCATGCACACACATACATGTGCACATGTCTACACACACACACACACACACACACAGAGGCACACACAGTACAAGCTTTCTTTCCCTCAGTAGCCAGGCTAATGACTGGGGAAGGCAGAGAGAAGAAGCTACAAGAGCATTATGGGGCTGGCTGCAGGGACTTAAGAGCCACTCTGTTTGGCCTATAAGCCAAGAGGGAACTTAGTGGCAGCACATAAGCCCCTTCAGAGGGAGAACACAACAGGCCATAAAGGGCTCTTCAATCCACTCAAGGGGTAAAAGCAAGTTCCAAGGACAGAGTTCAAGCTTGGCAGGATCAATTAACAGGTGAAGAAGTGGGGGACAGGCTGCCCAGGAAGGGGGTGGATCCTAGAGACATATCTTAGCCAGACATAGTGAGATGGATCTTAGCCAGACATGAGTGTGGCCCCTGTTGGAAGGTGGCACGGCACTTCAGCATCCAATAAGAATGTTACTGGGCTAAAAGAGATTCTCAGAGTGGCTCCGGCTAGCAGATCCTAGAGGAACCTTTTGGCTTTGGAATGTGGGCTTTGGGATTACATACAAAGCACACACACATATACACACCATGCACTCCCCCAGCCTGTATCTACCTGACTCTGAGCTTGCACTCACCCTGTGCCTTGTGCAGAGGCTCCCAGACTCCCAGCAGTTTTTGTCCCATACCAAGGGCCTGTGCAGCCAGAGCAAATGTGTCCCAGCTTGGATCTGGGTTGAGACACTTGTGATGGGAATGGGATCTCTCTGCCCTATTCTGGGCTGGCTGTGACTCAGTTTCCCCACTTACAGCACCCACTGGCCCAGCTCCCTCTGGAATTGTTCGAGCCCGTAAGGGGTTAACTGTCACCTTTACCTCAGAGCTTCCCAAAGCACAGAAATTAATTACAAGGTTCATCTGAATCTTTAACTCAGAATTTCCCTCTACTGTGTCAATCCAGGAATCACACAAGCATGCCAGGCTTAGTTAAAATAAATTTAATTTGTGAATCAAGATTAAAATGCAGTGCAAGATTATGCTGAGAGTGCAATAAACAAAATATATATGAAGATAACACAATTCTACCTTACTTGGTTAGTTCTAAGCTAATCTTACCCTATGCAGTTATATGCTTAAAGGTTCAGTTCAGTCTTAAAGGCTTTTCTTCACAGCCCCCAGTGATGAGAGCTGGGTGCAGGTTCTTGCTGGCAGTTGCAGAGTTGGTCAGTTCCAGGATAATTTAATCTCTCTTCTTTGTCTGTTGATGACCCTTAAATACCTTTCTCAGTTCTTCCAGAGTTTTCCTAGATGTGGTGCCTTGAGTCACGTCATATACAATGGCTTTGGCAGTGACACCCCCTATTGAATTAACAGGTTTTGTAGATTCAACCTTTTTGTCTCAGAGTGGCTGTCTTCTTTGGGCTCACAGTCTGTTTTTGAATTTCCCTTTAGTTAAATACTCACAATGTATTCTCATTTCATATCTCTTACATACAAAGTTTCCATTAAATATTTCAGCATGCTTATATTCTTCTCTTAGGCCACTTTCAGACATGGTCCCCCTGCGCATATTTGGCACATATTTGGATCAGCCGGTGCGAAAGACACCCCTCCCTCCCGGCACGGCTTTGCCAGCAAAGCTGCGCAGGATGCAGAGCTTGATTTCCTTCTGTGCATCCCATTCCACATAGCTTTGCTGGCAAAGCCGTGCCGCACGCGGGGGGGGGGGGCAATTTCACACCGGCTGATCCCCGACATATTTGGGCTGTGCATTCCCCCCCGCAGCCCAAATATGTGCGGGGTGGGGGCATGTCTGAAAGTGGCCTTAATTCTGAGTGGTATGACACCAAACATGGCTGCAAAATATTAACATGCTGTACTCATATCATACACATGTATGTTTCGTATGTGTTATGCATGTTGGTTTCCTGATCTTTATCACAACACTTCTAGGGTGGGAGTGGAGGTGAGGATAGAGAAGCTGTCACCTTCCCCACGTCCCCTGTCTTCACACTGGGAGCTGCAGAGACCAACAGGCAGGGGTCGGAGAGAAGGGAGCCTGCCTGCTGGAAATCAGAGAACATGTGGGATACCCACACCCAACTAAGCTAAGACACACCCAGGCTGAGGGAGATGCAGGCACATGTGCACACACAGCTTTGACACACACACTGACACAGACACAACTTGGACACACAGCCCAACCTCAGTCGCACAGTCACACAGAGGCTAATGCAGATACATATGCGTGTACATACATACAACTTGGACACAAATACCTCAGACACACGCTGACAAGGCCACACGCATAAAAGATTGATGTCAGATGCACCTCCCACACAACTCAGACACACATCCTGAAACAATCACATGGACACAGAAGCACACACAAAGCTTGGGTACACACACTGGCACAGACACCCCCCCTTTGAAACAATCACAGATACACGCACACTTCAGTCCCGTCACACAAGGACAAACAACATGTAGAGGCTGATTCAGACATGCGATGCCCCCCTAACTTGTTCATACACCCCAAAGCAGACACACACACATATTAACAGTCACAGCCAGACAGATGCACACACAGACTGATGTAATCACACTCCCAACACAAACACACACAACTTGGACACACATTCTGTTGTAGAAACGCACTAACACAGATGCCCAACATCGACACATGCATGTACACACAGTCATACATGCTAATTGATACAAACACACTCACACTTAGTGTCATATACCCCAGCCCCCAGCAGGCATTGCAGCGCCCAGAAAGCCCCTCCAGGTGAGCAGGGCCCCACCCCATAGCCACAAGCCAAAGGTGCACGCCC
>QEPC01006872.1:3115284-3170202 GCA_003113815.1 Sphenodon punctatus
CTTTTAGATTGTAAGCCACAGGTAGGGACCGCAGCTGATTATATGTTCTGTACAGCGCCAGGTTGTTACTGGCGCTTTATAAATGTTTAATAATAATAATAATAATAATATACGCCCCCACACAATTAAACATATGCTCATATACTCATCCTCTTAAGACACATCTGCACAAAGGATCAACACATTAACATGTGAACACTCACACACAAACAAATATAGATATGCATGTGTGCACGCACAAATACACCCAAGCAAACCTGCCGTTTACAAGTCTCTCAATATAGGGACACAGTAATATACGCAGCACACACCCAAAGAAACACACATTAAGACATGTGCACACACAGACATTTGCACAAACTCACACACAAATACATGTATGTATGTGTGTAAATGCAAAGTACACCTACACACAAATACACACAGAGAGAAACTTGTAGTACTAGTTCCCTGCTATTTGTTCCCTTGCCTTTTCCACCCTGGTGGTGGGAGGAGGGGCTGGGATCCCCCATGTCCCTGGCCCTGTTCCAGCCCTCGCCCTGTCCCCCTGCACATAGAGCCCACTGCCTGGGGAAGCTGTTTGCCAGCTCCAGAGTCTTTTAAGCCATGTTGCCCATTGGATGGGTATGAAAGGGGCCTTGTTCTTGTAGGAGGATGATTTGTCTCTGTGAATGGGCAGCAGGAGGGGACAGGCCGCTGGTGCATAGCAATAAGGCTGCCTTTATTGAGGCTGCCTTTATCCTGGGGCTGGCATGCTGGGGACTGGGGGCACACACAGCCCAGCTCCTGGATTCAGCACTCCTTGGTTCTGGGAAATGATGGGCCTTGCGGGAGCCACAAACAGGCCAGAGATGGGGATTTCCAGCCCCCTGCGGCTGCCGCTTAACACCCCAAAACAATGGGGCAGCCAAGACAGGCAGCAGCAGGTACCTGGCCTTGGTCCATGGGGAGGAGGCCCTGGCCAGACGGCAGCACAGTATTGGGGCCTAATGTAGGCACCCGGTGAGGCCTGGCTCTGGGAGAGGCCAGGCTCTGCAAGGCCATGAAATGGACACCATTTAGGTGTGACCAACTAAACCTGCTACCGCCTGATGACCATGAGTATTCCCCATGACACTGCCACACACGTGAGTACTCCCTAGTGGCAGTGTGGCACCAACACATGCATGTGAGTGTCCCCTAGTGGCTGTTACACTAACAAAAATATGTGAGCTTGCCCTGGTGTTTGTGACATTGACACATGTATGTGAGTAACCATTGTCATACCAACACACATGTGAGTGCCCCTGGTGGCCGTGACACCAACACACATATGCAAGACCCCCATTAGATATTATATTGACACACATGTGTGTCCCTTGTAGGCTATCACTGACGTGTGAGCTTCAGCTTCCCCTAGTGGTTGTGATACTGACACATATGCGAGTGCCCCCTGGTGGCCATGACACTGACGTGTGTGTGTGTGTTTGTGCGCACCCCCCCCCCCCCGTGGCCATGGCATCCCTTTGGTGGATTTGATAATGACACGTGTGAGCTCCATGAGCACACAAACCCCTTATGTATAGATGCATTGCATTCAGACACACAAACATGATTTTCAGACGTACCTACACACACAGTCTCTAACACACATTCTTCCAGCCCCACCACATCTCTAATACCAACCCACACTACCCTCTCTCCACAGGCTCCCCTCCCTGCAAGCATTGGCACCTTAGTTTGAAAGGGGTGGGTGGCATTGACTTTCAGCACTATTCTCTAACTCGCTTCCCTCCAGGCACTGGCTTCCTGAGCCTATGGCCTGTTTGTAACCAGGGGAGATACTCAGAATGGGGCAGGGATGGGGGTGTTACGGTGGGGTGATTTATGATCTCCCTGAGCTGTAGCTCAGGACTCATTAAAGTGCTGGCCTCCCTGTTCACCCCCAGCAGGAGACCCTGGTCTGCCTCCCCACTCCAGTTCCCCAGGCAAGGCACTGTCTTTCTGACCCCCTGCCCCAGCAAACAGACAGGCCATTCACAGTTCCTGGAACGCGCCCCAGGCCTGTCAGAGCCTCCTGCTGGTCTGAAGGGAGCCCCTCTGGCCAGGGCACAGAGGAGAATGGGACATTGTCACTTGACCCATTTGTATGCTGTGGGGCTGGCTACGGGGTGGGGCAGGGCAGGGGCTTGCTCAGGCCCAGAGTCTGGCCAGAGCAAAGAGGTTGGGCGAACTGTGGGTGCAGGCTGAGCCTGACATTGGGGCAGCCTGCCGCAGAGTAGGGGTCTCCTAGGAAGATCACTGAGCCATGGGAATGGTTACAGAATGGGATTATGGGAAAGATGAAGGGTAGGGAAGGGAAATGGGGCTGGGACCACTGCAGTGGGAACTTCCCCTCCATGAACCTGCCAACCTCTTCTCATGGTCTGCCTCCCATGTACCCATCTCCTACCTGGGCTGGGTTCCCCTCCACTTCTCCCTCCTTCTCCTCCTCCAGTCTGAGGAGTCAGCCCCTGGGGCACCAGCCTGACCCCTGGGGTTCAGTCTTCAGTCTCAAGCTGGGGGCTTCCTGTATGCAGCACAGCTGTAACGTACGAGGAGGGTAAAGGAGACTGAAAACTGAAAAGGTATAGGACAAGTGATATAAAGGGTTATTCTTTGTGTTTTCTCCGCTTACCTTATAAGGGCAAATATTGCCCAGAGATGTGTATAAACTGTGCTTTGGAAAATCATACAAGGAACTAGGGCTGTTTCTCCAAGCAATTTTATTTTTGTATTTTTTTGTATAAAATTTATGTGGTTTTTGGCTGAGGCCGTTAATAAATCAAATCAAAAATCAAAAGCTGGGGATAGTTTCCCAGAATCTGTGGCTGCTGTGACTGGAGCTTTATTTCCCACAGGGGCGGGGAACCTCAGGCCCACAGTCCTGGTACAGCCCATGTCGTTTTGTTATATAGCTTCTTTCCAATTAGGACCAGCAGACTCACAGACAGCCCCCAGCCTCTCAATGCCTCCCTCTCTCGGCTCCCTCCCTTCTGTCCACTTCCTTCCCCTGGCTGTGCTCCTCCAGTGCCTCTGCTCTGTTCCCCTGCCCTGAACAATGCCCTCTAAGCTAAGGCTGCCCCACTTTGCACACACACAGTTGACAGGCTTTTACTAAATACAAAAGTGATCAAATAATGAAAAAGGTCCCCATCCCCCACCCCCAGTTACGAATACACTGGTTAGTGTTGGCCCCTCACTCCAGGGCCCTCAGAAACAGCACTAAATGCCCAAGCAAACATGTACCTTTGGGGAAGATCTGCCTATACAGCTGCTGGGCTCAGGCTGCCTCTACTAGGGGCCAAGGTCTGCCAGTTTGGTGCGTGCGTGTGCAGTTGCACATGTATCTAAGAAGCATGTCTGCAAACAGGTATGGATGAGCACGCACGTGTAGGTAAGGTAGGTACACTCATCAATACATGCATGTGTGTTGGGGGGTGGGTGGGTTCCTGATTGTGTATGTATTGTATGCATGTGTGAGCCCTAAACAGCACTGAAGATTCACCAGCTTCAGTCACTGCTTGGCAGAGACTTGTGTTGTTACCAATAAGCCCCTGATCCAACTAACCTGCCTCTGCTCCAGGCTCTGCCAGCCCAGGGGCTCAGCCCCAGGTGGATTCCATGGTGCCAGTGCTGCCCACTCCGACTCAGTGACTTGCTCTGAACATGGGCCATCCCAGAGAGAGGAGCAAACCCTGCAGTCTGCAGCCATGGCACAAGCATATACCAGGGACAGGTTAAAGAGGGCCACACCCATGGAAGCTACCACCACTGCTGCTGCTGTTCTGCAGGTGGTGGTGCAGCTCAGTTAAAGCAGACAATGCCAGCAGCAGTACTCTTTTGGCTGCTGGAGAATCTGCACCATCGTTGCCATAGAGAAAGGCGGGGTTGGGGAGAGGCGGGTGCAGCACAATTGCTGTGGGTGGTCAGGGCAATGGCTCTTTGGCCCAGGGTCCCAAGAATTTTTAATCCACCTCTGCTCTCATCTCAGCTCTCCTGCTGGGAAAGATAGCAGCCTTGGAAACAGGAGACTCAGTGAGGTGGCTGTGAGCAGTGAAGTCCAGGGATGCACCTTGGTGGGAATTGAGGGAATGTGGCTTACAAGCTACTGGCTCCCACCCAGCTGCAGCTTCTTCCATTTGTGTCTGAATGAGGATGAGAGCCACCAGAGGAAGCTGTCACACACCCTCCATGTTTAGTGCTGGCTGGATGTTGAGGCCCCAGTGGCCAACGCTCCCAATAAAATAATAATAATCAGCAATCATCATCATCATCTGGTACAGGGGAGTAAGGTACATGACAAGAAATCTCTCCCCCCACCCCAAGCTGAGAAGGAGAGGCAGGGCCCTGGCACTAGCACCACCCAGTGACACAGAAAGCTCCCATGCATCCAGGAGCCTTTCCTAGCTGCTGCTGCTGCTACTACCTGATACGTTGGGTGGGAATTTTTCCACAAATTCCTATAACACCCACCCACAGGCCTACAATGGATGCACTCCCAGCCAGCACAAAGGCCTCCCCCTCGCCCCTGTGCCAGCCAGCTGGGTACTGGGGTGTGTGTGTGTGTGTCAATGTGACGTCAGGGGAAGCTGAGGCGCTAATGAGGCTGCAGAGAGATCACAAAGCGCTGCTTGTTCCCAGTCAGGATGGCTTGGAGTTGGGACAAGATGCCAGGGACGTCACTGGGATTCAGCTGGTTGGTGACCTGAGGGAGAGCAGGAGACCCCCCACATCCTGTACTCCTGATGCCACCCCCTCAAATTGGAGGGAGGCCTATTCACTGCAGATCCTCTCCTTCCTGCAGCTGCCATTTTGAACTGTGCTGAGAGATCCCAGGGAGAGCAGTGGGCAGGGAGGCAAGTTGGGGTGGTGGTGGTGTTCTGTCCATCTCCAAAAGGTTGTGGGGGCAAAACGCTGGAGTTCTGTCCATCTCCATGGTGGGTGGGTTGTAGGCAGGTAGGGATGACTGTGCTGTGGAGTCTGGGATGGATCAGATCGGGGTTTGTGGTGCTGCGGAAAGGGGTGACTGTTGTGCGTTGGGGGTCTGATCTGGGAAGTGGGGGGGGCGGGAGGAGTGGGTGTGCTGGGGGGGAAGGTAGGAGGTCTGGAGTGGCTGTGCTGACAGGTGGTCTGGGATGCTCGGGCAGGTAGGAGGAAAGGGTGGCTGAGCTGGGAGAGGGGCTATAGGAAGAAGTGACTTTATAGGAGGGCTGAAGTGGCTGTGGTGGGGTAGCTGTGTCCAAGGCATAGGCATAGGGGAAGGGGTGGCTGTGCTGGGGGCAGGTAGGAGGGCTGTGGTGGTTGTGCTGGAATGCTAAGGACAGGATGTGTGGAAGGGATGGGCAAACCAGGGGACAAGAGGAAGGGGGAGGGGGCAAGGAAGGGGATGGAGTGACTGTGCTGGTGAGAGTGGGATACTAGGGGCAGGTTGGCTGTAGTGGAGTGTGGCTAGGGGAAGAACTGTATTAGGGGCACATAGGAGGGCTGGTGTGACTACGGGGGTGGCTGTGCTGGGGGCTAGGTAAAGAGGTGGCTGTGTTGGGGGCATATAGAAAGGCTAGAGTGCTATGGCCCGATTGGAGAATGGGGTGACTGTGTTGGGAGCAGGTAGGAGAGCTGGGATGCTAGGGACAGGTTGGGGCAAGGGGTGGTTGTGCCAGGGATGATGGGGACATATTGAGGGGGTTTGGATAACTGACCTGGGGAGTAAAGGGCAGGTTGGGGCATAGAAGGCTTTCCTGAGAGGCAGTGTGCCCCCACAACATTTTGATTCCAGTTATTCCCCTGGTAAGAAGTAGTTGAGTGCGCACTGTCTTGGGTGTAAGGGAATGTCATGGGAATTATTAATTATTATTATTATTCCATTTTTTATCCTGCCCTTCCCTCAAAGTCTCTGGGTGGCGTAAAAATATATATATGTATAGAGCAAAAATACAGAAGTATAGAGCACATGAAACATATATGAAAAACAATCAAAAGAAACCCTAAACCTCACCCACCAACCCTCTCCCTAACCCCTCTACCCAGTCCCACCCAACCCTATCCCAGCCCGCCAAACAAAAGGGTCTTACATCTCTCCTGAAAGGTGAGCAGGCTCGGGCTTAGGCCAATCTCCAAGGGGGAGAGAGTTCCATAATTGTGGAGCAGCCACTGAGAACGCCTCTCTGCATGGCCTCGTTGTACGAACTTCACAGGCAGTTGGTACTCACAAGAGGATGTCCTCGGCCGACCTCAGAGGCCACGACAGAACATAAGGGAAGAGGCAGTCTTTCAGATATATGGGGCCCAAGCCATTGATTTATTTAATACAATTTCCTGTCCCACCCCTCTTGCTCCAGGGCAGCTCACTTAATAAAAGCACATAAAATCCACAGCACAATAAAAGAGAAGAAGAGCAAAACCAACACACACGCACCCCCCTTTTTAGCTTTAGAGCTTTAAAGGTCAAAAACAGCACCTTGAATTGTGCCCGGAAAGCTATTGGAAGCCAGTGCAGACTCCAGACCACTGGTGTAATGTGCTCCTGGTGACCCATCTCTGACAGATGATGGGCCACCACGTTCTGCACCAACTGCAGCTTCCAAACAGCCCCATGAAGAATGCATTGCAATAGTCTAGCTTTGAGGTTATGAAGGCATGAATGACAGTGGCCAAGTCAGAGTCTGAGAGAAAAGGCAGCCTTCTCACCAGATGAAGTTGGTGAAAAGCACTCCTGGTCACTGCTGCAAGCTGGCCATCCAGGTGCAGCAACAGATCCAGTAGCACGCCAAGGCTGTGAACCTGAGTGACCAAAGGAGGCTGGACCCCATCAATAAAAGTGGTCCTTATGTCCCCCAGGTCACAAGTCTGGTCAACCATCATCACCTCGGTCTTATCTAGATTTAACTTCAATCAGCTCACCCACATCCAGTCCCCAACAACAGCTAGGCACCTGGTAAGCACCAAGACTTCAGGGCCTGGGTCAGATGAAAAAAAAGAGATAGAGAGCTGGGTGTCATCAGCATGCTAATGGCACTTCACTCCAAACCTTCTAATGATCTCATTCAGGGGTCTCAGATACACATTGAACAGGAGCAGGGACAAGCTGGAAGCCTACGGGACCCCACAAGGGAGCTCCCGAGGGGATGAAGAGCCACCCCCCATTACCACCCTCTGGGTTCTCCTGTCCAGGAATGGGCAGAACCACGCAAGAGTGGTTCCAAGCACCTTCGTCAGATCCCGCAGCCATGTCAACACCACCCTTGATCAATTGTATCAAAGGTCACTGAAAGATCTAAGAAAATCAACAGGGTACAATTATCCTCTGTCAGTTTCCAAGCAGAGATCGTCAACCAAGGCCACAAGCGCAGTTTTGGTGCCATACCTGGGATGAAAATTCGACTGACATGGGTCCAGGAGTCTGACAGCATCAAGTTGTGCCAGGAGCTGTGAGGTAACCACCCATTCAATAATCTTCCCTAAAAAAGGGTGATGGAGGCAGGTGGCAGACTCCTCTTGGGGCTGACTCCTGAGGGGGCTTGGTGGCCCAGCAGCTCAACCAGTACTGAGGATCAAGCCACCTCCTCATGCTGTTGGGAAAGGTAGGCCCAGGGCAGAGGAATGGGCTCCCCCCGCAGTGCTGTGTGCAAGCCCAGTGCCCAGCAGGCACAAAATCCGGTTGGCAGCGAAGTGGCAGCCACAGCCACAACACTGCAGGCACCTTTCCTCTGTCAGCACAGCCTAGAGCCTTTGTGGGGCTCTCGGGGAGACGGTTCCCAGCGAGGCCCCTGACCTGCAGCCAAGACTATTTGTTTGGTGCCAGGCAGGCCTGAGGCCCTCTGAGTAGGAAAGGCACATAGTAGCAGCCTGACAGAGCCCCTGGAGCAGAGAAAGCGATGCATGGCAGGGTCCTAGGTTTTAGTCACAGCTCTGGGAGAAGCATATGGTCTAGATGGTTAGAGCAGGGGGCCTGGGAACTCAGGCAGCGGAGTGGGATCTTGTGGGTTAGAGCAGAGAAGCTAGGAGCCAAGACTCCTGGTTTCCATTTCCAACTTGGGTCAGGTGGGGTAGAGCAAGGAGGCAGGGGCCTGTTTATGCATCCCTGCTGCCTAGAAAACAGGGACAGGGAACAGTTGCAATGACAGCAGTGAACGCTTTCCTGAAAGTTGAAGGCTGGGAGAGGGTTCTCCTATGCCACTCTGCCCTCTGCTGGCATTTTAATCTTCTGGATGGAGTGGAGCAGCCATTTATTTATTAATTAATATTTTACCCCATCCTTCATCGAAGGCTCAGGGCGCCTTACAAAAACAATTAAAATACAGTTCAACAACAACAAAACTCTACCCTATCCAACCCCTCCAACAACCTCCCACCTCATCCCTATCGCCACCTGCCAAATGCTTTACTAAAAAGAAAAGTTTTACACCGCCTCTGAAAGATGTCCAGGTTTGGACTCAGATGGACCTTCAGGAGGAGGGAGTTCCACACTGGGGCAGCAAGCGAGAATGCCTCCCTGCATGCCCCCGTCATACGGACAAGAGTAGCAGGTGGAACCCACAAGAGGACACTCCTGGCCGACCACAGGGGCTGTAATGTAGAATGGTAGGAAAGGTGATCTTTCAGATATATGGGCCCAGGCCATTCAGGGCTTTAAAGATCAAAACCAGCACCTTGAATTGTGCCCGGAAAGCTATAGGGAGCCAGGGCAGACTCCGAAGCACTGGTATAATGCTGAGTTGCCGGGCCACTGCATTCTGCATCAACTGCGGATTCTGAACAAGGGTAGCCCCATTGAGAGCACATTGCAGTATCTAGCCTCGAGGTGATGAAAACATGGATGACAGCAGTCAGGTCCAAATCAGAAAGAGAAGGCTGAAGCCTCTGCACCAGATGAAGTTGGTGAAAAACTCTCCTGGCCACCACTGAAACCTGATGATCCAGGTGCAGCAAGGGGTTCAGAAGCACTCCAAGGCTGCAAACCTGAGTGACTAGAAGGGGCCAGACCCCATCAATAACAACAGGAATCCCAATTCCCCCAAGTCACAAGACTGGCCAACCATCATCACTTCAGTCTTGTCAGGATTCTGCCTCAGTCAGCTCACCGTTATCCAGTCCCCAAACAGCCGCCAGGCATCAGGTAAGCACCAAGACTGCAAGGCCTGGGTTGGATGAAAGAGAGAGGTAGAGCTGGGTGTTGTCAGCATATTGATGACACTTCACTTCAAATCTCTGAATGATCTCACTGAGCAACCTCATATATACAGTGAGCAAGAGGGGAGACAAGATGGAACCCTGTGGGACCCCCCACAGGGGAGGTCACGAGGGGAGGACAAGCAATCACCAGCATTCCTGGTTTTCTGTTTAGAGCGGAAAACCAGAGAAAAACACAGAATTCCTGTTTTATCAGAGAAAAATGCAGAATTCCCATTTTCCCAGAGAAAAACATGGAATTCCAGGTTTTTCTGGGAAGTTTCTGCCTGCAAAAACTCACTGGCAGCAGTGGAAATTTAAAGGCGATGGAAGCTTTGTGGAGGTTCTGGTGTGCACCTGTGTCAGAGAAGAGATTTGGTGTGAGAACACCACAACCATGTCTGGCTTTTGGCAAGGCAGAGGTATGTTGGGGTCTGTGCTAGTGGGGAGGAGGAAGTTGGAGTGGCACCCCGCCACACACATCTAGAGAGGGAGAGACTTGGGCTCCGTGCCAGGGCTGGCTGGTGTGGGATATTGTTTTATTTTGTTATTTGAGTGGCAGTGGCAACCACAACCAGTGCATCAAACTGTCACAAAAATGACTAGTCTGCAATAAACACTTTATAATTTTAACAGCCCAAACCCACAGATTTTGAAGTTTTAAAATCAGATAATTCAGGTGTTTTTCCCCCCCAGAGAATTTCTAATTTTGGGGCAGAGAAAACTAGGAACCCTGCCCATATCCTGCATGGCAGGAGGGGCGGGGTATAAATGTATTAAATAAATAAATAAATAAATAAATATCCACCTGCTGAGACATCCCCGACAGGAACAAATGGAACCACTCAAGTTGATCCTCATGATCTACTGTGTCAAAGGCTGATGAAAGACCTAACAAGATCAACAGGGTACAATTCCCCTTGTCAATCTCCAGGCACAGATCATCAAGCAAGGCCACAAGCGCAGTCTCCGCGCCATACCCAGGATGAAAGCCTGACCGAAATAGGTTCAGGAATCCGATAACGTAAAGATGAGCCCGGAGCTGTTGGGCAACCACTAGCTCAATAATCTTCCCCAACAAGTGAGGAAAAATGCATGCCCAGGGCATCCATACATACAAAACATAGGTGTTCTTTACAGCTCCTCCTTCCCTGGCCCTTCCCACTCCCTACCAGTCACCCCCTCCATACCTGTTGTACAGATGCAGCCATTACTGGTCCCTGCCACCGTTGCCCAGTAACCAGGGGCCTTAGTGTTTAGTCCCTGCCCAGCCATGTCACAATGGGTAGGATCTCACCCAGGGCCACAGAGACACAATCTTACCATAGGATGTTCCCTTTACCTATAGGTAAAGAACGCCTAAAAAGGGAAGTTAGAGATAGGGCAATAGCTGTCCACAGAGTCCAGCATCCAAAGGGCTGGACAACTGCATTTTAAGAGTGTCTGGCAACCTACCCCCCACCTCCAGAGAGGCATTGACAACCTCAGCCAGCAATGGCCCCAGTGTCTCCCTGCTAGCTTTCACCAGTCAAGACAGGCAAGGATCTAATTCAAAACTGGTTGCCTGCATTATTATTATTATTATAAACATTTATATAGCGCCGGTCATGTGCTTGGCACTGTACAGAACATAGAAATAGACACGGTCCCTGCCTGTGGCTTACAATCTAAAAGACAAGGAGGGGGAGACCGGGAGAGGGAACAGTGGGAGAGACAGGGGAGAAGACAAACAAACATTCAAGCGGATGCGAAGACTCAGGTGCGTGTGCTTGGCTTGGTTACAATCAGGTTGGTTGCAGCAGTTTGCAGAGGAGGGCAGACAGTAAGTATATGGGGAATGACTAGCAGGCATTGGGAAAGGTGGCGAGGAAAAAGTGGGTCTTGAGGAGGGATTTGAAGGAGCGGAGAGAGGGGGCAAGGTGGATGTGGGTAGGGAGGGAGTTCCAGGCATGAGGGGCAGCGAGGGAGAAAGGTCGAAGGCGGTTAGGTGAGCAGGAGAAACGAGGGAGAGCGAGGGAGGGGTCAGAGGAAGAGCGGAGAGCGCGTGCAGGAGCGCGTAGGGAGATTAGGTCTGAGAGGTAAGGGGGAGCTTGGTTGTGGAGTGTTCACTCCAAACAAATTTTCTGCATCAGTGGAAGAGACCAACTGGAACTGATCCAAACAAACAGGACAAGACTGAGCTTCCATAACTGCAAACTCTGACTTTGCAGTTAGAACAGCAGTGCCCAAGTCGGGGTGAATACAAGCGATTTTGTCTGCAAAGTAATGAATAAAAATATCACAGTGGGCAGTAGATGATTCTATTTCCTGGTGGAGACAGGCCGGGTTAACCAGACCTCTCTCATCACCCAGAACAAGCTTGCCAGGTGAGACTTTGAAGATGCTACGATAGCAGAGAAAAAAGCTTTCTTTGCTGCCATCACAGTCATGGCATAGTCCTTCAAAAACAATCTATGCCACAACCTTTTGGCTTCGGCACAAGTCAAGTGCCACCTGCACTCTAACCACCTACCCTCCTGCTTCAACTGTCTCAGGTCTTCCATATACCACAGGGATCTGTGCTGTCACAGTAGTGGGAGCAGACGCCTGGGTGCAACCGTGTCGATGACGATGGTCAAGATACCATTCTACAAAGTGACCAGGTCATTGAAAGAGTAGCCATCAAGGTCAGTAGATACATATTTATTTATTTATATTTATTTATTATTAAAATGTATATGCTGCCCCCTCCTGCTAAAAGCATCTCAGGGCAGCTAACAACATTTAAAAATACATAGCAATTAAAATACAATTTAAACAACCTAAAATCCCCAGATTAAAAGAACCCATACCCAACCCCTCCCTAACCAAACCTGCCCACCCCATCTCCCTCGGTACAGGCCCAGTGGAACAGCCAGGTCTTACACTTTCTACGGAAAGAGGGGAGGTTGGTGGTCAGGCGGACCTTCAACGGGAGGGAGTTCCACAGCCGCAGTGCAGCCACAGAAAATGCCCTCCTCAAGGTTGACACCTGGGAAACCCCAAGGAGGGCACCCCCGACTGACCGCAGGGGCCAATCCATGATCCGGAGGGTGAGGCGGTCCTGCAGGTAGGTGGGGCCCAGGCCATTTAGGATTTTAAAGGCCAACACCAACACCTTGAATTGGGCCCGGAAGACTATTGGCAGCCAGTGCAGAGAACTCTACGGGAACTCTCTATATCCCCTAGAGAGTTCTGGAAACCAATTGCATCCATTAGTCTCCAAGGGTGGACCAACCTAAGCGGTCCACCACCCCAACGAGGGCAGGGATCTGGGCTTTCAGTAGGTAATGATCGGACCACGACAATGGTGTTGCAGCAACACCCCCAACAATTGGAGCCCCCGTTTCCAGTTTGTTTATGTGGGCACCGGGAGCAAGGTTTTGGGTGCATTCAGGCGGGGCTGCCCCTTCCCTGTTATTCTACTGCTTCTTACAAAGTAGGAAACTGAGGTACAGAGAAAGGAAGTTTACACAATTATGAACAATGCAAAGAAAATAAACAGAGAGCTGTTGGCTACCCCTTCTAAATACTAGGAATAGGGACACCCAATGAAATTAAATGGCAGCAAATTAAAATCAAATAAAAGGAGTTTTTTTTCATTCAGTGTACAATTAACTTGTGGAACTCTGGCATCCTCATTGCCAGAGGAAGTTGTGGAAGGCTCATAGGCAAGGACCCATGTTTGCTGCCCCTGCCACCCCATTAGCGGCAATGGGGAAAGTGCAGTGTACATGGATCCCTGAATAGCATAACTGGGTTCAAAAAAGAACTGGATACATTCTTAGAGGACTAGTTGATGCACATGAAAGGTTTGAGAGTATATTCACATAAAATGCAATAACATTTCTCTTAAAGCATTTTTTAGTTTATGTTCTGATTTTGTCTAATACCTGACCTGGCTTCTACTGCTAACTGAAAATCGAGAAATTGCCAAGCACAGATCTACACTGTTTGAAGTCACCAGAGACTGAAGTGCATCATTGCTTTGAACAAGTCATATTTACTAATTATAATTCTCAATTTTATTACATATGTATTTGTTATTGAGTTTTTATAATTGATGACAAATCTCCATTTCCTGAGGTTTAATTTGATCTGACTTATGTGAGTTATGTGATTGGAAGGTCCCGTCCCCCCCACCAGCTGCATCACTGTGTTAAAATCACAAACATTCTATTCATTATAAAATTGGGATTTGTCCTATGAGTGTGAAATTTGGTAGGGAGGATTGCTCAGGTAAAGTGTAGAATCTGTCCAAATTTCAGGCAAACCAGTTAAGAAAAAGAAAGTTACAAACATTTGAATTTTGGAGAGAATTGCCCTCCTCCCCTAGCAATTGTTTACTTTTCTGAGCCTTGCATCTTCCCCTACCCCATAGACTCTGGATTGCTGATCCCATAGAGAAAGACGCCTGTGGTCCATGCAGCAGCAGGACAGGCTACTAAAACAGGAGCGTGTGGATGGTAGCCCTTTGTCCCACTAAGTGGTGGGGCTTCAGGCCATGGATGGATGGGAATTCCTGCACAAGGCAGCTGCAGATGTTATGCCATCATTTTGCCTCTTTCCAGCTTTGTCAATTTGGCCAGCACAAATGAACTATAATAGGAATGCAATTGCACTGGGGGCCATGAGCCTGTGGGACCCACACTCCCTGGTGCAACTGCATCCCCTGCTACTGAGAGTGGAGTGGGGGACCCATTCCAACCTAGCTACAGACTGATTCCTGGCATCTCAGAGATCCCAGAATAGATGGGGAAACTGAGGCAGATAGATGGGGAAACTGAGAAGAAAGCTTTCTTTGCCACCATCACAGCCGCAGCATAGTCCTTCAAAAACAATCTCGGTCAGCTTCAGCACAAGTCGAGCACCACCTGCACTGTGTCTACCCTCCTTGCTTCAACTGCCTCAGGTCCCATGCCTCAGGGGACTGCAGTACATGGCTGGTACCTGGGATGGTCGGTATATCAGCAAAATTCCCAATCTATGCTGTCTCAGTGGTGGAAGCCAACACCTGGGTGCAACCATGTCATCAACAGAATAGCTGTCAAGGTCAGTAGGTAAATCCCCCAGACTGTTTTGGAAACCAATTAGATCCATTAGTCTCTGGGGGTGAAAAAACCTAACTGATCCACCACTCCGACAGAGACATAGGAAGGCAGGGATCTGGGCCTTCAAAAGATAATGGTATAACCATGACAATGGTGTTATAACCCCCCCCCCCCCCGCCCCCCTCAAACAATTGGAACCCGTTTCCAGGCTGGTGCAAAACATCAAATCCAATGTGTGCCCCACTTTGTATTGGGCCAGATATTATTTGGGATAGATCCACGTTTGTCATGGAGGCCATGAAGTCCCACTCTGGCTCCAAAAAGTTAGTTTCAGCATGTGCACTGCCGTCACCTAAGACTATGTCTGGGTGACCTCAAGACCACCTCTGAGACCAACCTAGCCAGCTTGGTCAGGGAGTCTGCCATGCGCCGGGATGGTCAGTATACCAACAGAATCCCCAATCTATTCCCAGCCTCTAACACATGGTGGACACACTCTAAACTGGATGAATTAGGCACCGGACACCTTCAAAAGGCCAGGGTATTTTTACAAATCACCCACCCCCACCCCCCATCTTAGGCTGATGCTGCACTAAGTAACTGGCCGGCACCATCTTGGCCCAGATGCCTCATCCAGCCATATGAGGTCAGCAGCCTCATCCTGAATAAGATCAAAGATGGCTGAGGTTTTATTTGCCAATGATCTTGCATTAAGCAGCATCAGTGCCAGATCAGGGGTCTCACTGGCCTCAACTCCCAAATATCCCATGAATGGGGGAGATGCGGAGATGTACGAGAGGATATGGAACTACAGACCCTCAAATGCAGGAAACTCCAGCCTATGGAGTGCCCACAGCACATGGGGCTCATTTAGGAGAGGGTCCCCAACACATAGGGCCTATGAGTAAGCTAGTAATAATATATGCACAACAGACAGAGCCTGCCTAGTAAGGAGCCCCAACCCCTGGAGGGGACATTATGTTTAACTGAATATCAAAAATTAATAATGGTAACATTTTCCTTTGTCTAATGGGCAAGTCAGTGTGTATCGGTCAAACATTCCTGTGTTAGCAAAGCCCCACCCTGATGTGGCATGGGAGGTGGGAAGGAGTAGAGCCTCACTGCATATCCAGCTGAACTGGCAGGTGCAGAATCCCATGGCCATGCCCAGGCTAGAGAGAGAGACACCAGACTGACCCTGAATGTATGGACCCCCTTAGGCTGCTGTGTACTCAGGCAATGGTTTACATGGCCATGGCCAATTCTCTGTGGCACACAGGAGCAGGGGACTTTGTACCAGTCTCCCTGCTGGCAGATCATTCTCATTCTCTTTAAATTCCCCCTCCCCCACACTCTTTAATTGCTTGTGAGGTAGAAGGGTGGGGGATGAGTGGATGTGCTTGTCTGCTCTGCTCTACCGGCTCTGTATCTCTGAGGTGATGGAGAGGCCTATGAGCGAGTTAAGAGCGTATGCGGGTGGGGGAAGGTCTTTGGGGTGATCAGAGAAGCTTGGGCTAAGCTCCCCAGATACCTTGCTCTCACCAGCTCCTCCGCTAACTGGATCAAAGTGTTAATGTCTCTCGCTGGGCATGTCAGTCACTGCTGCCTTGGGGAGGCAAAGTCAGGCCTCCCCCTCCCCCCCTTTCTTCTCTCAACAAGAGGCCCAAACTTTGAGGCAGCTGCAAGTTTTAATTAGACACTCTCAGCCTAGAACAATGCAAAGGCAGAGGCGCATCTGGCTTGCTTGGCTTAGTAGGAGAGGGGCAGAGCTAAGTAGGTCAGAAGAAGGGAGCCTGCAGCCCCAGAAGGGAGCACTGGGAAGTGGCAGATCTTTAACCCAAGCAAGGGCTGGGGGAGGCAGGCGAGAGGCCGTCAGAAAGCGATGTGGCAGACACAGTGGGACAACATACAGGGCAGGGATTTGCCTTGGTTTCATATACTAAGCACAGTTGCTTCCTCCCCTTCCATTCTATGAACTGTAACATTAAAATCCCCAGCCACAAAGTTTGCCTGGCTCTAGGGCCATTCACAAGAGCGGCTGCTCCAGCAAGGAAAGGGAGGCAGAAGGTGGCTGTGCCACTCAGACTGGAAGCTTCTGGAAGTTAAGGACATAAGTAGTGCCATACTGGGTCAGACCAATGGTCCATTAAGCCCTCATCCTGTCTCCGACAGCAGCCAATCTCTGTCTCTTGGAAGAAGTACCTGACAGGTAGGGTTGCCATATCTCCCCTTTAATCCTGGTCGCTTATGAAAAATACATGGTGCAGGGCTGTATTGGAACCAATGCAGCCCCACACCATGTATTTTTCATAAGTGGCCAGGATTAAAGGGGAGGTGTATGGCAACCCTACTGACAGGTCACAATGGGCAATCCACTCCCTGTTGCTTAGCCCCCAACAGTGAGGTTACGTTCCCAAAACCTACTTGGCTAATAGCCATTAATGGACCTATCCTCCAAGAACTTATCCAATCCCTTTTTAAAACTAGCTACACTACTGGCCGTGTTGTGACCACTTCTTTTGGCAATAAGTTCCACAAGTTAATTGTGCACTGACTGAAAGAATTGTTTTTCTTATTCGTTTTAAATCTGTTGCCAGTTAATTTCATGGAGTGTCCCCTTGTTCTAATACTTTTAGAGAAGGTAAACAGACGCTCCCTATTTACATGCTCCACACCACTCATGATTTTATAAACTTCTATCATATCTCCTCTGAGTTGTCTCTTCCCCAAGCTGAAGAGCCCTAACCTATCAAGCCTCTCTTCATATGGGAGCCATTCCACCCTTAATCATTTTTGTTGCCCTTCTCTGTACCTTTTCTAGTTCCTCCTAAGTACTCGCAAAGAGAGAAATTCAGGCCAAGCTCAGTACAACAGGGTTATTCCAAGGGAGGTGCTCTAGGGTCCTATGGGCTGGCAAAGCAAGGGGTGGTTCAGGGGAGGGGATGGTAACACATTGGTAAAATCCATGAGAGCAAAGGGGGAACTGAGGTTCATCAGGAAGGCATCAGCTGCTGCTGCTGCTGCTGAGTTCTAAAAAGGTCAGAGAGAGAGTTTAACAGGGGGCTACACATCAACAAGGCTGGGATAGCAGAGGCTTCAGGGTGGGCTTGAGGGACAGCAGCAGAGCTACTTGGCTGCCCATTGGGGGTGCAGACCAGTAGCCCTATGGCAGAGTTGTGTGCATGGTGGGTGTTACATCAAATTCCCTCACACTTTCCAGTTCCTGCCTGTTGCTAAACCACCCTCACCCCACTTCCACAAACAGGGTCTTACTCGGAGTCAAAGCAAGCTGGCTGCACTGCTGGGAAGCTTTGGCTCCTGCCTGAAGGGCAGAGCAAGTCCTAGCAATGATGGGATTTATGGATTATCCACATTTACAAGGGGATCCAGCCCTGGGCTACAGCTTGCAAGAGGTAGGGTGGAGGAGCTGAGACGTGCCCAGCTCAGCAGTTGTGGCAGCCATGAAGGGATGTGGAGGTGTGTTTTCTTCTGGAGGAATTAGACACACACACACCCCAGTACTGCTTTTCTAGCCTGCTTCAGCCCCAAGGAGAGAGCAAGCTGCACCCTCCTGCAATGAGAGCTCAAAGTGGAGATTATGGGTGCCCACCCCGAGATGCCTGAAAGCAAGCACAGGAGCCCTAGGGGCAGAGACTGGGCACCTTGCCCACCACTTCTTGTCTCCTCCTCCAATTGGGCAAGAGAGACAAGCACAATCCAGACAGGTGGTCAGCATGGCATCACACTTCGCGTCCATGTAATGTGCTGGCACCCTGCCTCATTCTTTTAGAACCAGGTACAGGAGTTAATAGCTGCCAGCATCTATCTGCTCCACATGCAAAGGCCTGAGGGAAGACCAGCCCCACATAAATGCCAGATCCGGTGTCACGGGAAGCAATGCCCCAGGGAGACTGGGGTTGCTCTGGATTGGAGAAGGGGAGCCACAGCTGCAATAGAGAGCCCCCTTTATTCTTCATTTCCCCCCATTGCCACGTTCTTTCCAACCTGCCAGTTCTTCACATGCAGAGAAGGTGCATTCAGAACCTCTGAATCCCACAGCCTAGATCTCAGGAATGTGCCATTAGCCTTCTTGGAGAGGAGAGACCCCACTGAAGATTAAAGTCTGCTGTCCCTCCAGAACCACCCCTTGCAGGGCTCCAGCAAGCCAGGCAACCACACGTTACTTAAACCACAAAAGCTTTCTACAGAATACAGGTTTTGGTAGAAGCACATAGATTATACAGAAATAAACAAACATAAAATGCAGTTTCCTGAGCTAAGCCTGCTCCAATGTGCTCTGTGCTATAAAAGCTAAATTCTCTCACCCAAAACAGGTTTGTAACAACTTTCCACAGGCTGGTAACCCATCCCAAGTCAATGTTGCTCCCAAGGTGTTTGACCCAGTGAACAGGCACCCTGCAAGTTTTACAGAGCACATTCATGGCTAAAGATTCCTTTGTTCCTCCCAAGGGTCCAAAGTGTCAAATACAAGTAACTGTCCCTCTTCCCAGGGATGCTGACCCCCAGGGAACCTTCCTTCAGGAATTCCCCTAAGGAAGTGGCTCCCAAGCACAAGGCACTGCTAGTCTGCCAGGCCTGGAAAGTGGCTTGCAGGTGATCTGTAGAACCAGCCACAGCCACAGCCTCAGCCCTCACCAGCATCAGGGCCCTGGCAGACTCCAGGGGCAGACCCATGAGATGACCATAATCTGGTGAGGCAATAGCTGAGGAGCCCTGCCATCCCTGTCTGCTGTGCAAGCCCCTGGCTTGCGGGAGGGGGAATGTGAATTCGTTTAGCTGCCCTTTTAAATTTGCCATGGGCTTCTGCTGCAGGAAGGAGGGGACATGCTGTTGATCAGTAGGGAACCAGGAGCACTCTCTTCCCCACCTCCTGCGCTAGGCCCTGGCTTGTGGGAGGCAACCCACTGGTTCATTTAGCTGCCCTTCTAAATTTGCCCTGGAGCTTGCACTGTGGAGAGAAGTCACCACTGATCAGCTATTTAGTAGGGAACTGGGAGCACTCTCTTCCTCCCCCCCACCCCGCCCAGTGCAAGGGGCATACAGGAACATGTGTTCTGGGCAGGGGAGGGGAGAGCCAGCCCTGACTATAACATGCACCTGCTGAATGGGCTTTCCCTGTGGCCACCACATGCACAGTGTGGGTATTCTCCGTCAAGGCTGCTGCACCAGTGCTGTCCTTCTCAGGTAGCTGGCAATGAGCATGTGCTAAGCCAGGGCCCATTGGTCACCCCCTGGTCTAAGGCAGACTGCAGCCCTATGACTCCTTGGAGATCCTACTGGGGGTATCCGAGACCTGCCTGTTGCTCTTTGAGGATGCTGTTTCAGGGTCCACACAGTCTATATTAGTCCCAAGCTGGGGGGGCAGTTCCAGTTTCATCAGGATTGAATCCACACATCTATTAGCTATCAAAAGGTACCAGTCAGGTGTTGCTACAAGTTTGCGTTGTAATATCAGCAACTGTGCAGCTGGTCTCCTGACCCTTGTAAGTGCTGGGAATTCCAGATCAGAGCAGACTCTTCTGCTGGGCTGAAAAGGACAAGCTGGGGCTGGGAAGGACAAGCAGCCTCACAGGAAAACCTGCAGCCAAGTCACAGGAGGGAGGGAGAGAGCGAGCGAGTCTATACACCAGATCCTGGAGAACGCAGCTTGCTGAATGCTCTGCCCAAGGCCTTTCCTAGCAGCCAGTGCTAAACTGGGGAAGAGGGGGCATGGTCCAGGAGCCCTCAATTGCAGAGCCTGCCTCAATAAATGAGCTTCATGGGCTGGGATCTGGGTGCAGTGGTGGTCATATCCTTCCCACTCCATTTGGTGCCCTTCCATGCGAAGCTGCCAGAGGGGGGCTCTGAGGAGGGGGAAAATACACACGAAGAAAGTAAACATTGCAGCCCAAGCACCATGTCAGGAGGGGCAACACCACTATGGAGCCCCCACCCTGCACACACACACACGTGTGCACACACACACAGCTGTCGGGGTGGTGATCTAGGCACTGAGTGACTCATAGGGCAGCAGAGCACAGGAGGAACCAGCAGGTCACATCACAATCTCATTCTCCTCCTATACCCTCCCCACCCAGTGCATCCACAGGCAGTGGGATCAGATACTGACTGCCCTGTGAGCTGTCCCCCTGGGGTGATGGGAGATACCCTCCCACACATGCCAAGGCCTCTCTCTCTCCAGCACCCCAGGCCCTGAATCCAGAAGGGTTGCTCAGTGAAGCTGGGAGCTGTGCTGCCCTATGGGGCACCATGGCTGTAGCACTGGGGAGTCCAGGAGTGATCTGAGGTGGGGGAGGGTCTCATTACTGCAGCTCCAGCACCCTCTCCTTATCCCTTATTGTACAGGGTAAAGAGTTTAATTGCTGGCCCCATGACTGTGTGACGAAGAACTGTCCTATGGAGCAGGGATGGCCACACTACCCCAGCCCTGGGAGAGAGGTTACCTGGGATGCTTGGGGTCCAGGAGCTCCTCATGGTGCTGCCCTGCCGCCTGGCGATCCGACTGTGGCTCTGCAGGCCCCCCAGTGAGCGGGAGGTAGTGCTGCAATTGAAGGCAGAAACCATTACACAGTGCACACACACACACCCCACCCCCGAGGAGCCCATTGGTCAGTTGTGCCATACTCTCCAGTGGCAGAGGCAGCCCAAACAGATTGCTGGGCTGTCCATGACAGCATTTCCCATCAGCCTCCCTGGCCCCTGCCCTTTCACCTGCTACAATAAGGGGAAGGTGGAATCTAGTAGGATCCTGTTTCCATGGGATCTGCCGGGACTCCCCTCCCAATCCCCGCCCTTCATCTATGGGATGGGGGAATCTTGTTGCAGGTGGGATTGGGTGCAAGAAGTTTAGTTCAGCCCGTATTTGCACAATGGATCCATAGAACTCTGTGCTACTGAGTGGGAGAGGTTCACTGGTAGGGAGCTGAAGAACCTCCTTCTCCCTCCCCCCTACAGCAGTGCTGAGAATCAGCTTGTGCTGGACCTCAGGAACACAGTCACAAGAAGGTGGCTCTCCGGTTCCCTATCAGTCAGCTGATTGGCAGGGGAAAGCTCCATTTGCTGGAGCTCAGCGCTGCAGGATTAGGCAGGATGGGAATGAATGGGGGAAGACTCTGCCATATTGTAGTGACAGCTCCAATGAACTGGCATGGGGTGTGTTCAGTGTCACAGCAGCAAGAGCTGGCATAGCATTACCTACCCAACGGCCCCTCACACACTGGCTTTTCCAATAAATAGCTAGGGTGCGAGAGAGGGCAGCTGCAGGGGCAGCCAGGACTCTGGTCTCAGGCTCCCCAGGGAAGCACTCACCTTGCAGCCCGCCTTCTCTTCTGTGCTGACGAAGACAGCTTCAGGATGCTGCCACGGGGAATGGAGGAGCCCTTCTGGGTGAACACTGGCATGGATGCCCTGGATCCAACCACAGGCAGAATTAGTGCCCATCCTCCCCTTACCCCTGCCCTGACATCATCATGTGGGGGGCAACTCCCTGAGGTTTTTGGAAAACACGGTCCCAGTGACTAGGCCAGGAGAAGCAGCCTGTAGCTCTAAGCAGGGGACTGGAATCAGGCCTTTCCCCTCAATGCCTCTGCCTCCCCAGCTGGGGTCTTCCAGACTTTCTAGGTCTGAGCTAGGATCACTGATGGATTGCAACGCACATTCCATTTACCCAGCTCTGCCCAAATCAGTCACTCCAGAAAGCTCAGACAAAATTACTGCAGCCACAGCTCCCTCCCTAGAGAGGTGCTGTCTAGGGTCACTGATTCCAGCCAGCATGGAGCAGAAGGCAGAACTATTTGAGGAGCCCAGGCCTCTTGGGTCTGCCCAGGAAACAATGAGGATTGATTTCCCAGCCATCCCTTGTTCTGCTCCTACACTTCTGGGCTGTGACTGCAACTGGCAATTTGGATGTTCCCATGTGTTGGAGAAGTTGACACTCTGTGACCCACTTGGGAGGGATATCAACACGCTGCCATGGGAGACTAGGAACAGAGTGAGCTCAGCTAGCCCTGCTCCCCTCTGCAAACTGGGGGCCCCTGAAGCATGGAAACAGGAGCCCAAGGTGTTGGGTGAGGGTCAATAGTCAGAGTCGGGGGAGTGATGCATGTTCATTTTATCACACTGGTTTTAGGGCTTACATAGCAGCGTGGGGGAAAAGTCTGTCTCCTCCCCTGATGTCCAACAGAATATTCCCTCTCCTCCACTACAAAAAGCACCATTTGGCAACACAAAGATTCTTTCTTGTTCTGTCCTTGAATCACTTCCCTTCACATGTTCTGCTCCCTCCTTCTCCCCAAGGCAAATGCCTAGGCAGACACACACTTGCATGTGTTGGCTGCTACAGCCAGCACAAGTGTATCATTTTGGGTTCTCTTCTCCCCTGTAACTGATAAGCACATACACCCCTGTCTCTTCTCAACTTCACAAATGTATTGCTCTCTCCCCACTACATTGTAAGTCCCTAGGGCTAAGGAGGAGCTGCTAGCCATCTGGGGGTGGAACCCGGGGTGGGGGAGTGAATTTCAGAGCATTGGCTGTCCCTTGGCACCTTGAGAAGCACCAAGTCTTGCAAGAAGCCCTAGCTATCCAGGTAAGGAGCTGGGGGTGTCCTTGTATTTAAAGATTTAGGCCACCTCCCCTGGTTAGAAACATGCTCTTCTGACAGATAAAGCAGACACAACTCCACCTATGAACCCTTGTTTTTAGCAATCGCAACTTCAAGAACTCTTTTTTTTCTGTTTAAAAACAGCCCTATTAAAAATGGAGACAAAGTAGTTAAGATGATCTCTTTAGCTGGACCAACTATTATTGTGAGGGTATGCAAGCTTTCATACCACACGGAGCCCTTCCACAGGCATCTAAAAGTCATAATTGCATGCCTGAGGAAGGGTCCTGTGTGGCCTGAAAGACTGCACACTCTCACCAAGAGAGGCTGGTCCCCAATATATAAGAGATGGAGAAAAAGTAGTTCAGATGGTACCTTATTGGAACAACACAGCAACCACTCTCCCTAGTTTAAAAAATGATCACACTTTTCTAGCAGAATCAATCTGCCAACCATTGGCAGGGTCTGCTGACAGGATAGGCTGCCCGCCCTCCACAGGATAGGCTGCCCGCCCTCCAATCCCTAGCTTGCAGCATGGGGGCTCCTAAACCCATCAATCAGCTGTTTAGTGGGAAACAGGAGTCCCCCTCCTGGCCATCTTGCAGTACAGGGGGGGTGGGGTGTCTCCCATTATAGCCAACCCCCAATACCACCAGGTTTCCATTATAATTGAGCTATCCTGTACTTATACGCAATTCCACAAAAGGCACTCAAGTCTTAGAGACATACTTCCACAACAAGGAGTGTGCAGCTGAGACCTGCAAATCCAGACACTTCACAGTTCCAGACCCACAATAGCCAGAGTTGGGGAGGAATCCCCATAGCCTGTATTTGGGGGCTGGGCAGGGGCTGGATTCTCCCAGCTGGTAGTGCCGTTTATTTATTTTATTTATTTATTTATTTGTATTTATTAGCTGCCCCTCTCATGCCTATGGCTCAGGGCGGCTTACAAAAGCAGCTTACCATCACACCCTTCTTGAGGACCAAAATCCTAACTTGCAAGAAGCAGGGCTTGGTGGTCTAGAGGTAAGACTCCTTGCTCAGAAAGCCAAAGGTCATGGGTTCTAATCCACTGTGCTGCTGCTGTACCTTTAGAAAATTTTCAGGGTTTAGTGCTAAGAAGCTGATTGATGGGAACCAGCTGGCTTGGAGCTGGTACTGTTGAGGAAGGGCCAGCCCCAGTTGAGGAGACGCATCCCTAGTGTGGGCTCTTTCACACAACACTCTTACAGAATGGACAGTGGCACAAACCCATATTCTGAATGCTGTGCGGACTCCTCGCCACTTCCTGTGCTCCTTGATGGTCCCTGGTTCTCTGCCAGGGTTTTGCTTGCAAGGAGAAGACTATTAAGTGGCAATGGGGTTGTGCAAATGGATTACCTAGGAACAAGGTTCAGTCCCCAATACATCACTTCCTGTTTGTCACTTCCTACTTCCAAAGGACTATGGAGGAGGAGGAAGTCCCTACTCCACTGTATGCTACTTCTGAAACACTGCATGCAAGGATAGGACAATGCCATTCCTCTAGGCCCTTTGTATTGTGGGAAAAAATACCACAGGAATAGAGGGAGGTACCTAGGAAATACAGGAGAACTGGCCCTAGACACGCTCACCTGGGTATGAAGGGGCCACTCCGCTTGCTGGAGAGGCCTTGCACGTTCTCCCAGCCAGGGAACTCCACGGCACTCAGCTTCAAAGGGCTGGTCAACCCAGGAACACAGCTCTCCTCAGGGAGGTTGAAGGTCACATTCAGATCTTGCATGACCGGGGCAGCTGGAGTTGCACAATTCTGAGCAGCTGATGTGGCCAAGGGCACGCGGCCTTTAGTGACCGTTGAAGGGCAGAGCTTGGGAGTGCAGAGAGCTGCCCTGGCAATCGGGGTGCTATGGCTGTGGGGTGCTGTGGGAGCAGCCCATTCACTTGAGGAGTCCCGTTCTGGGCCAGGTGGGCAAGCTTTCCGCCGCCGCTTCGCCTGCCTTTTGGGAGTGGAGGAGGGGCCGCTGCTCATTTCCGACCGCAGCCTCTTCTTCCTTGGGAGGCTGGGGAGCTGCATGGGCTCCTGCAAGCCCCGCGTCATAGATCTGGTGACCGGGGCAGTGTGCTCTCCTGGGAGCAGGGCCTGCGGCGGGGATGCTGGAATGAAGGAGGAGTGTATTATGGGATATGGTCACCTCCACCACTGGCCTTAAATGCCACCCCATCCACTGCAAAGTGATCCAGAACCCAGCCTGCCCTGACCTTATGGAGTGTCATGATACTCCGCAGGAGGTGGGGTTATGTCAGGAAGGGCTGGTCCCACCCCTGAGGAGCCTTATGACACGCCATAAGAGGATGGTTACATCAGGGTTCCTGCATGGGCGTGAGAAAGGGGCATGAGAGAGGTTCTCTTTCCTGCCCCACACGGACATGGCCCCACCCACCTCTAGGGGAAAGTCCAGAAGGAGACAGTAACCTTAGGGACAGTCTGTGGGTGCCAGAATTTAGCTGGGCACAGACCCCAATAGCATTTTGTGAGAAACCTAGAGAGAAGGCTCTGATCCCGCAGCCATTGCTAGAACTTTCCCCTGTGTAACCACCTGTGCATTCACACAACACTTGGTTACCATGGGATATTTACCTTGCAGGAGGTCCTCCTGAGTTTCAGGGACAGCGCTAAAGCAAAGCACTTTTGGTAGCCATGTGAGCAAGACAAGCTGGGCACTTGATTCAGTTTCCCAATCTGGGAGAGTAGGAGGTAGAGCACAGACAGGAAGGGGATGACGGGGGCTAATTCCTCTGCGGCTCACACCCCACATGCTCACCATTATCTGTGTGCTGTTGAACTCCTGAAGCAGGGCTGTTCACACCAGACTCATGCAGAGTCCCAGTTTGTTCCTTTTCAGCTTGTTTCTTGCAGCTTGGGCAGTTTTCCCCACAAGCCTGGCGCTCCAGCTCTTCAAACTCAGAGACCATGTCAGCAGGGAGGAGGCTGGCAGCTTTTAGCAGGGAATACTGCCTCTGAGCCACACGCAGAATGGCAGTTACCAGCCTGCGACATAAGCAGAAGCGGCGTTAACAGAACATATCAGATTCATAGGAGACCCTGCCAGGGACTGTGGCAGGACGGGTCCATTGCCACTCCCGCCACACTGACTAATCTGTAGGCACAACTAAGCTGCCTCTTGCTTCTGAGGGGGAAATTCATCTCTGAAAGGAAAGCCAGCTTCCTAGAAGAAGAGGACACTAAACATTGACCAAACTCACCAGGGGGACTCACTGCTTGTCTACACCAGGGATGCCCAGAATTATGGTGCACACAATCCACTTGATCCAGGCGTCAGTCTCTAGTCATCTACAAGGACCCCCTCTCCCTGGCTCCATGCCGGGACCACTCCTGCTGGATCCTAGCTCTAAGACACCTCAGAAACTAGTCTCAGGAGTGGAGAGGAGCAGTACCTTAGAGAGAGAGAGAGAGCCTTCTCTGCCACATTGAAGGAGCTCTCCAGGAAGGAGACAATCCCTGGGGTGCTGGAGATGTTCTCTAAGAAGCTGCTCTCCCTCCCCACATTGTAATTACCAGAGACTAGCTTGCAATCATGTCTACATACTATACCCATGGGGAAAATGTGCTCTGCCCACCCCAGCCTGCTTCAAGTGTGGTAGCTGCCCATACGGGCGGCAGCCCTCGGGCGCTGCCTGAAGGGCGGCGACAAAAGGGCGCTGGCCGTTTTGTGGCTGTTGTGAGGTCGGAGTGAGGCCCGCGAGGATCCAACTCAGATGACACCCATACCGCATTGCCACTGGACATCGCGCAGACCCTCCCGTGCCTCCCACAGGCCTGGTTACCTCCTCTGCTGCCTTGAACACGGACCACTAGGATGCCTCCCCATATCTCCCTTGCTCCCTCACCCTCCATCTCTCCTCTCCTTCTCTCATTGCTGCTGTCTCCCCGTTTCTCCCTCTTCCTCCTCCAAAAGCCTTTCTCCGACCTGCCCACCCCGTTCTCCCTCTTG
This sequence comes from Sphenodon punctatus, assembly GCA_003113815.1. NCBI lineage: Eukaryota > Metazoa > Chordata > Lepidosauria > Sphenodontia > Sphenodontidae > Sphenodon > Sphenodon punctatus. The sequence continues at coordinate 3,142,158 of QEPC01006872.1, forward strand.
CCTATACCCCACTCACCCCCGTTACCCATTCCCTGCAAGACCTCTTCCTCTCCACACACACCCACCCCAGTCCCCACACGTCCATCCGCACCACATCCCCCAATTTCATCCACATCCCTTGCCTTCCCCCAGATCAGCTGCCCTTCTCCTGCTCCCTCTGGAACTGCTGCTCTTCCGTGACTAACGCCCCCTTCATTCATGATCTCTTCCTTTCTCACCCCTTTCAACTCCTTGCTCTTACTGAAACCTGGATCTCTCCCTCTGACTTTGTCACCCCTGCCACCCTCTGCTCTGGAGGCCTTTCATTCTCTCATCAGCCTCTCCCTGAGCGCCGGGGTGGTGGCGTGGCTTTCTTCTTGCCAACCCGTTGATTCCAACCCCTTTCCCCTCCTCCCTCCCTCTCCTTCCCTTCCTTTGAGACTCATTCTGTGCGTCTATACTACCCCCTTCACCTTCGTGTTGCTGTCATCTACTGCTCCCTGGCCCCCTCTCCACTTTTGTCCCAGACTTTGAATCCTGGCTAAACTTCCTCCTCTCTGATGAGACCCACACTCTTATTCTTGGCGACTTTAACATCCACGTCGACACACCTTCCAAGTCCCCTATCTCCCGCTTTCTTTCCCTAAACTCCTCCTTTGATCTCCGCCTCTGGACCGATTCCCCCACCCACACTGATGGCCACTCCCTCGATCTCATCTTCTCCAGAAACTGCTCTGTTGCTGATCTCTCCTTCGATCCTTGTCATAAATCTGACAACCTCCTTGCCTCCTTCAACCTCTCCCAACCCCTAATCCTCCCCCGCTCCGTGCCCTTTCCGCAACTTGCAAGCCATTACCCCTCTTGACTTCACCTCCGCCCTCTCCCCACTCCTCCCCCCAGTCCTCAAACTCTGCCATCTCTTCTCTTAACACCTCCCTTGCTTCAACCCTCAACTCTCTTGCCCGTCTCCTCCTGCCCTGTCCGACCCCAAAACCCCCGTCCCTGGCTCACCCCTAACATCCGCTACCTCCGCTCCTGTGCCCGAGCTGCTGAACGCCTCCGACGCAAATCCCGCTCCCACCCGGACTTCCTCGACTATAAATTCTCCCTCTCCTCTGCTATCTCCATGGCTAGGCAACACTACTATGCCTCCAGGATCAAATCCTATTCTCGCGACCCTCGCCACCTCTTCTCTACCTTCGACTCCCTACTCAAGCCCCCCTGTCCCCCTCCACCTTTTTCCCTTTCTGCTCAAGATCTCGCATCATTCTTCACCTCAAAGATCGACAAGATCCGCCAGGACATTGCCTCCCACCCATCTCCTCTTCCCACTCCCTCACCACCCCTCCCCCCTCTCTTCTTGCCTCCTTCCCCCCGGCCTCCCTTGAGGAAGACTCCACTCTGCTCTCTTCCTCAAACTCCTCCACCTGCCCTCTTGACCCAATCCCCTCCCGCCTCCTGACCTCTATTGCTCTTACTGTTGCCCTCCCCCCCCATGTCCACCCCTTTCTCGCTATCTCCTCTGCCAAACCCCTTGTTCATGCCATGGTCATTTCTCGCCTCGACTACTGCAACCTTCTCCTCGCTGGCCTCCCTCGCTCTCACCTGTCCCCCCTTATCGCCATACAAAACTCCGCTGCCAAGGTCATCCACTCAGCCCTCCGCTTTGACCACGTGCAGCCTCTCCTCTCCTCTCTCCACTGGCTCCCCCTCCCCGAATGCATCCAGTTTAAACTCCTGGTATTCACCTATAAAACACTTCACAGCCAAGCTCCCCCCTATCTCTCAGCCCTAATCTCCTTACGCACTCCTGCACGCGCCCTCCGCTCCTCCTCTGTCCCCTCCCTCAATCTCCCCCGTCTCCTATGCTCCCCTAACCGCCTTCGTCCCTTCTCCTTCGCTGCCCCCCATGCCTGGAACTCCCTCCCTACCCACATCCTCCTTGCCTCCTCCCTCCGCACCTTCAAATCCCTCCTCAAGACCCACTTCTTCCATGCTGTCTTTCCCAATGCCTGCCAGTTGTTTTTCCCCTAATACTTACAGTCTGCCCTCCTCTGCAGACTCCTGCCTAACTGTAACAAAGCCAAGCATGCGCACCTGAGACTTCGCAGCCGCTTGCATGTTTGTTTACTTCTCCCTTGTCTTCCCTTTGTCCCCTCTCCTTGTCCCCCACTCCTTGTCTTTTTAGATTGTAAGCCGTAGGCAGGGACCACGTCTTTATCTTTGTTCTGTAATGCACCAGGTACACGGCTGGTGCTATACAAATGTTTAATAATAATAATAATAATAATAATAATACCCATGACATCATCCTGAAGCAGAGCAGCTTGACCAAGCATTCAAGCTGCTCTGTGTTTTTGATGCTACACCATGGACCTGACCACCAGCAGAAGCCCATTGCGTGGCAGCATAAACAGGCAGACTGTTCTTCCCAGCCTAACTCCCCAGCACCGGTCAAAAATCAACAAAGCTGGCAGCTTGCACCCAAAATAGGTAAGCACAAAGTGAACCCACATACATCCGGTGATTAATCATGGAGGCTGGAACTAAAGTGAGATCACAAAGTTCCTGTGGTAGCCTGGCTGCCCAAAACCCAGTGGCAGCAGGGTGTCATTGACCAGACATTGATTTTGTAAAGTGTTTCTGGCAGCTCCGTAGGTCTCCTGAGAAGTTCTCAATATGTTCTGCGCAGCAGAATCAGGGGTGGGAAACCTAAGCTCAAGGGCCAAATCCAGCCTGCAGCTGTTTTGGTGTTTTTTTTAATTTGGTCCGTTTCCAGTTCCTGGATTTGATCTATGGATTCAGTCTCTATCCTCAAGCACTGAACACGGAAAGAGATGCAGGCAGGCAATCAAGAATAATGAATGGGTTCATGGGATCCTCCCCTCCCTCTCTCCTGAGCACACTCCATAAACACTCTCATCCCCAACTCCTAGACAGCCTGTGGAGTTTGTACCAATGTTCAAAATGATCTGCCTGAAGGAAAAGGCTCTCCACCCCACACTTGAAGAGGCTAGAGACTATTCTAAGAGAGAGGCTGTCATGCAGAGACAACACCCTCCCCACGCCAGGCTGAGTGTGCAAGGGTCAGGCTAGGTGATCCTAACAGCCCTCCTTCCCACACATGCTCCCTGCTGGTAGCAGGGATAAGGAGAAGAACATGCATGCATGGCTGGAGCAAAAGTTCCCACCTGCTATCAGAATGTGTACACCACCCATGGCAATATCTAGGGCAGCCCCAGGTTCTTCCAAGTTAGGCAGTTCCAGGCAGAGTGCTCCTGGTTCAGTGGCAGAAGCCCCACTTGGGAAGCCACCATTGCTGCCACAGGCAACAGCCACTCTGGTCTGCCAGCTGGAGGCTAGTGACCATCTCTGGCAGGTAGCAGCCTCCTCCCAGCTCTGCCCTCAGCAGCTCCAGCCAACTAGGGCTGCTGCAGAGGGATTATTTCACATGCTACAATGATGTCCCACCCAGGATTGTTGGAAGGGGCCATGTCGGTGAAACCAATGTGACCAGTTTCATGTGGACCATGCTATAAGCTGCCTTTAGCTTTATTGCAGTAATGCCCTCGACCGTGACCCACAACTCACTCCTGAATAAGCGAATCGTGGGTCACGGTGCCAGCATGCTGGCTACTACACAAAAACAGCTCAAAAAGCTTATAATATGGAACCAAATAAGTCCCGCTATTTCTCTGTGCCGTTTCTTATCAGATGTCATGTTTTTTGTCACTGCTCCATGGCTTGATGTTAGTCTATATGTGCAGACCCACGTCATGCTTCTTTGGCTGCAGGAGAAGCAGGTGATTGCATGCAGCTGCTGTTACATTTGATAGCAGCTACAGGTGGCAGCATAGGAGCCCTCCAGCCCCAGAGCCCATCCCCCTGCTCCCCAAGGGCACCACCTCCACTTGCCAGCAAAGCCAGAGGACAATCCCTTTCTTCTGGTGCTGCCTCGGGGGCTCCAGGAAGGACTTGGGGGAGGCTCCCCAGGAGGCGCCTAGGTCCAGCAGTAGAGGGGACTATTGCCAGGCTGTGGCAGCAACCAGGACAAAATCATCCCCCACCGCTGTAGTGGTGGGAGGTACTATCAGGTAGCTGCTGTAGTACAGCAGCGGCAGCAATGTCTGCTGATCCAGCTATGCATGCAATTCAATACCTGTAGATCAACATGTGTTTGAACTGCCAGTATTTACTGTGATGTCTAGTAACACCTAATGTCCGTCCTGCACCATCTCATTGATTGGCTAGGACCCCTTATTATTAGCAGTCTCCCGTTCCTTCATATACTGAGGAGAGGCATGGGCAGCCAGGTCCTGGCACTGTGCTCTCTGCCCTGGCACAACAGTGGCACATCCCTGGGCACTCCCCACCACGCAGCAAACACAACCCTATCTCCCATGTGGGGTGCACTCACCTCTCCAGCTGCCTGCGATCCAGTCCCTGCAGCGTGGGGCTCAGCTGCTCTCTTTCCTGCTGGAGAGCTGGGGTTTGGGCGAGCTGCTCTGCTGCCTGAAATCAAAGCAAAAGGGGATCAAGGGCATGTTTCTATTTAACTGACCGGGCTCTGGGCATCCCCTGTGGCATAAACAAGGGAACATTTGCCACTGAGCTGGAGGAGAGACTAGGGGGGCAAAGAGCCACAGGGGAGGCGGTGCACAGTTGACTTCAGGAAGAGAGGGCAAGCACTAGGCCAGGGGTGGGCAAACTGACTCGGGAGCCACATGTGTCTCTTGGGCGGGACATCCCAGGATCTGTGCTGTCTTGTTGGTCCTGTGTTTTAGTTCACTTTTCGAGTCTCAGCAGCTGAATGGCAGCTGCTCCTTGGAATCTCAGCAGCCAGGACCATAGAGCAATGCAATCAAAAAGAAGGAGGGGCTCAGCTTGTGAGCTGCTTCAGAGGGGCACACGTGTGTGCCTTGTAGCTCTCTGCCATAGGAAGATTTGGATATGTGACTCTTGGGGCTGGAAACTCTGCCTATCCCTGCACTAGGCCCAGCTGTGTCCCAGACAGCCATGGTCAGGGCCAGGCAGAGCCTGTAGCGAGGATGGTTCTAACTGCACACATGGCTTTAACCCCGTCTTTGCTGCAAGTTGCAGCTTTGGGATGGATGGGTGTTACAGGAACTTACAACCCAGCCCTTCATGCCACAGAGGTGCCAGCACATGGCGTGTGACTAGACACCTACCCAGTATTCCAAGGGCTCCTAGTCCTGAGACTAGTCTGTCCAGCCCAACTCAAGTTTGATCCCAACCACACTGAGCCTGGCCTCAGCCTTGCAGACTCAACCCAAATGTAGACCCACTCCCGGTAGAGTGCTGAGATGACATAGGGCTCTGCAAGGGGTGGGGCCACTCCCAGCAGCCCAGCCCAGCCCCCCAACTCCATGATAGCTCTTTCACTCAGGTCCTAGGAAGGGGGCACAGGGCACTCCCTTACCCTGTAGCATGGAGACGAGAGCTCTTCCCAGCTGAATTCTAGTCAGTCTCAGTGAAGGCATCTCATTCTGCACAACGGTAGATGGGTGGGTGCTATAGAGTCTCCATGTACTCCTGGAGCCGAGCACAGCCTCATGGCAGCCTCTTAACCTCCCCCTACTATAAGGTTCGCTTTCCAAAGTCTCTCAGCTCTTGCTGTGCACAAGCCATCTATTCTGGCACCTTCCTGACCTTCCTTCTCAGTGGCTCTTTATCTTGGAGTCTCCCTTACCTAGTTGGTTCTGCAGGAGTCTTATTAGGGCTAAGCTGTTGGACTGCGACCTGGGAGACAAGGGTCCAAATCCTGTCAAAGCCATGAACTCACTGGGTGGCCTTAGGTAAGTCACACTCTCTTAGCCTCAGTTTAACATCTGAAAAATGGGAATAATGATGACCTACTTCACAGGGTTGTTGGAAGGGGTAATAATAATGACCTACTCTTCACAGGGTTGTTGGAACTAGGTAAGAATTGTAAAGCACTTTGAACAATGAAATCACTAGAGAAATGATGAACAACAATTCACTGTAGGAACCAATGCTTCAGGGTCAGGGCAGCTACTATACTGGCTCCTTTTGGCTATCATATTTGTGACCCTTCCCAAGTGCTCCCTTATAGATTGGCTTTACCTGGCCCAGCTCTTCCTGCTGGGAAGGTGGTCTCCCTTCTGGCTCCTGCAGCGATGTTGCCACCTCCTGCTTACATTTACAAGGGGCCTCTTGTTCTGAGCCACTCTCTGCTGCCCTGTAGAAGATAAAAGGGGAAACAGCTGACAGAGCAGATAGTGTTTTGGGGAGTGAAGTCCCGATTCTGCCCACATGCCCTGCCCATGCTTTTGTGGGAGTATTTATTGCCTGCTTTTGTAGATGAGGTATATGTGGATTTCCCACCCACCCCTGTATGTGTAGCTGAGGTAGTATAGGTTTTAGGGTGAAGGAATGGTGCTTATTGCTGGATAACTACATCCTTAGAAGCAAATTTGTATAAACTACATAATTATGCAAAATGTTATGCTCACGGTAAGCTTACAGAATTTGGTTGCAGAATGTATGATTTTTTTTGGGTGCAGTGAACACAGGTCCCTGCAGAGGGCATCTAGGCATAGCAATCAGCTTCTCAGCTAGCCATTTTATCAACCTTATTCTGCAGCCTGTTGACACCAGACAACTCGCCTGAAACACACTCCCTCTCCCTGCCCCTAGGATGTTGCTGCTGAACCTTGAGCCGCTGGGCCCTGCGGCTGGCCAGACTCGGTGTAACAGAGCAGCTCTGCACTGGCTGTGAGTTGCTGCAGGAGCAGGTACACAGACCACAGTGGATCCTTTGCCCAGAACAAGATACAGGATGCAGCCCCCGACCCCCACAGGCATTCCCAAGCATCCCTGTAGGCTGCCATCGCTCATCCTTGGCTGCTGATTTTAAAAGACCTGAACTTTTTACGAAGCCCTCCAGCCAGTTTCAGGTTGTGCCTTTACAACACAGATCTTCTGGTCGAGCTCCCAGCCTCATTTTCTTCCTGCCTGGGAAAGCCTTGAGACAAGCTTCAGTCTCCCTCCCACCCCATCAGTTCTGAAGCTTGCTTCATCCTGGTGACCCTCCAAAGCTGGGAGTCCCTGCTCTATTGTAATTGTTCTCACCTGGGATTACTACCTCTTAATAATCCTCAGGTGAGCTGTGGCAGGGCGTAGGGAAGCTACAGGCCTGCACGCACAAGGACTTACTCACAGTACCCTGCTACACTATGGCTCAAGAATGAGCATCTAGGAATCCAACATGGACTATTCTGATGGGCAGCAATTGGGGCTCTTGACCAAGTGGGCCCCGGCCCCCTGCCCTCACCTGAGCGGCCCTGCCCACTGAGGGCTGGAGCTAGCCTGGGCATCCCACACATGGCGACCTGCCTCCAGGGTCCCTTCCTCATAAGCACGGAGCTTCTCTCGGAGATCAGCAACCTGAAAGGGAAATTCCTCAAATTGGCTTCCCAGCAATTCTACAGAGAAGCACATCACCTCCTGGCACAGCGGAGTCACAGGCACCCAGAGGGCTGTTCCGTTCCTCCAGTAGCCACTGCCCTGGGTCAGGCAAGCAGTAACCAATGTTTGTGAGAGCCAAGACTGCCTCAGAGGAAGAAAAAACACAGCGGGGTCCTAGGTAGGTAGGTAGAAACCTTGCAACAGTTCACATGAAACTGCTGCTTGTTGAATAAATTAGCATGACAGACTGTTGGTAAGTGGATGGAGAACTGGCTCCCACATCAGCCAGAGGCTCCTGTAGGCAGAGTAGCCTAATAGGTAATGAGAGCACTGAATAAGGAAGGGAGGAGGCAGTGGCGGCTGTGTAAACAGGTATCCTCTTGTTGAGCTGTGGGGAACAGACTGGGAAGTTGAGAGGGGGACTAACTCAAGGAAGAACCCTGTCTCTTAATGTTTTGGGTGTTCTCTACAGCTTCTGGAAATAAACATAGTTGGTGCCTACAGCCTCCAAGGCTGTATATGGTGTATTTGTAGCCCAAGGGGGCAGAGGACTGATGAGGCCAGACCCTGCAAAGATTTACCCTAAAGGGGGCCCTGTCACAAGCATCCATTAGCGCTAGTCCCCACACTATGGCTGAGGGCCAGTAGGGTATTACTCATCCCCTAGGCATGCTGGAGATTCTGCATTGAGAGAGTGAAGCTGCCTTGTAGGGGGAGTCAGTGCAGGGAAGCTGGAGTAGAGCCCCTGAGCACTAATAGGATAGACGGGGCAGATCCTCCTCCCCCCCGCCACACACACACCAGCACTATAGCTCCTGGGGCAGATCCAGGCAGGCAGGGCACAACCAGGAGGTTGGGATGGGAATGGGACAGGTCTGCCCAGCACCAAGTTCATCCTGAGGTTGCAGAGTGCCACCCCACAGGAATTTCCAGTCCAGTGGGAAGGACCAACTGAATGATGATTGGGTAACTATTAGGCCGTCCTGGAGCGAGGGGCACTGGTCCTTGGCAAAGGCTATAAATGCCCTTCTCATTAAGAGACAGGGTTCAGGCAGGATGGATATGGCTTACCTCAGCTTTTAGCAGGCCGCAGACAGCTACATATTGGCTTATGTGGCAATCCAGACTGACCACATTGCTCTTCAGCTGTGGGAAGGGGGTGTGTGGGAGAAGACAAAGAGGATAAAGAAACAGAGTCAGGCCATACAACTGGCAAGGGGCCCCCTCACCATATCTGAGCCAGAGGGGATCAGAACAGACTGGCAGCCCAGCCCCAAGGGGACTTTGGCACCATGTGGCCTGGGCCAGATCAGACACACTCTTTCCAAACCCTTGGGCTGGGTTCCCAAGCTACAAGAGGAACTTGCTCATTCGTCTACAGAGTGCTGTGATGTCATGGCACTCCATGGGCACATCAGAAAAGGGAGAAAGAGTGCCTCAGCCCAGTGGCTCTCGAACCCCCCACTCCTCTTGTCTGTGGTAGTTGAAGCCCCTCCCCCACTCCTGTTGCTTCTTTTCTCCCCCGGAACTCCAACTCTCTCCTTCCTTGCTTCCCCATCATTATAGAAATTCCCTAACTCAGAGAGGACCTAGGAGTTTGCCAGTTGTGCTGCTTCTTGCATCCATCCCCCTCAGTCCCAATACCTCCCCACAGTTTGAGAACCACTGCCTTAGCTCTTCTTTCTGACAATTGCACTACATCCTTCAGGGCCTGATTGATCAGCGTAGCCTGCTTCCTCATTGGCTGTTTGCTGGAATGAGCAGCAACCAATGATTGTGAGAGCTAAGACTGTCCTACAGCAAGGAGACCACAGAAGGGTCCCAGCTAGGTAGAAACCAGAAGCTGCTGCTTATTGAATAAAGCAGCATGACAGGCTGCTAGCAAGTGGCTGTAGGATTAACTGTTGCACAGCCAGCAGCTGGGCATTCAGGAAGCATCCAAGTACGGCAGCTACTTGGACCTTGGTGGGCATTCCTGCCAAGACCCTGCTCTTCCTCTGTTTCAGGCCTCCTGGTTCGCAACCAGGCACAGCTCTGACTGTGACTGGATTCCCATGGTTAAATGCATCTTTTGTTTTGACCTGGTCTTGTTTGAAACCATGACCTTGGCCTGCCCTTCGACTATCCTTAGAGTCTGACCAACCCTGCAGCCTGACCCAGGTACCTCACACATGTGGGAATCCAACTCTGACCTGCTGAATGCAAGGGCTAGCACAAAATCAATGCTCATCCCTGAACAGTGCAAACATGCTCCCATTGCAGCTTATTCCTAAGCTGCCTCAGCCATCAGCACCTCCACTGCTTGCCCCTATGCAGCAGGGCCCGCGGGTGGACCAGAACCAGACAGTTTTGGAGTGCCACTCCACCAACTGAGCCCAGGCTCCTATGATCATCTCACTGGGCTGCCGTCCTCCCTCTTCTTCCCCCCCCTCCAAACCCAACTGAGCTCCAGCCAGATGCAGAGAAATACAGTACGCACCGAGAGCTTGATCTCTTTGGCCCGGTTGGCATACTTGAGTGTGTTGTAGGTGTCCTCACAGGAGAGCACAGAAGGGCTGATGGCAGCAATCATGACAGTGCGGCAGTTGCCCCCAATGGAGTCCTTCAGTAGGCGGGTGAGCTTGCTGTCTCTGTAAGGAATGTGTGGCTTTTTGCTCTGTAAGGACAGACCATGCCCATGCATCAGTTCAACAACTGACACTTGGCCTCAGCTGAATCATCCTGATGCGTTCAGGCTGAGGGGCTGTGCCCTAAGCACTGGTCATTCCAGAGTCAGGCACTCTGGCTTGCCTGGCTTCATCGGAGTCAACGTCCCTGCACAGACTATTCATAGATATGTCTAGCTGTGACACCAGCTGAATGAGGCCCCCAGGCTGGGACCAGAATCCAAAAAGACTCAGCTTACAAACAGGGTGCAAATTCCTAGTGGTGGGAGGGGGGCATGGTAGTTTTAGGGGAGAAATTAAAAGAATCATGTGCCTCACCCCTAATTCAAGGTCAGCACCCCAGGGCACTGTGGTGTTTGTTGGGTTCTAATGAGTCTAGATGGTGGTCGAGGGAGATGGGTGTTAGAGGCTTTACCCAGGCTGTGTGTCTAGGGTCCATCTCCCTCAAGACTGCCCCTTGCAGGATAAAGGTAACAATGTGTATGTTTGCAAGGCTAGACAGAGCTGATAACACACAGGCTCTTAAAGCGAGCTCACCCTCACAGGTAACTCCCATGTTTACTCCTAATTTCCCTGCTGAAAGATACTGGTGCCCATCCCTGCTGATTAAAGGGGGACACAATGGGGAGGGGAGGAAGCCTCTGTTAGGGTGCCAAGTACAATAGCACCCCAGTCCTGGTCCCTGCTGGTGTCCTCAGCCCCAGCCTCTCCAAAACATAACGATTCCAGCCCAGCTGCTAGGGTCTAATAGTCATCCTCCGATTCCCATCCACTAGCAACCCCCACCCAGCCAGATCTTAAAGCACACCCATTTCTCTATTTGCCCCACAGAAGTCCCCTGCTCCCTTACCTCCATCAAGACATCCTACAGCCCCCTCCATGGCTGTCAAGCTTTCAGCTATACTGGGATTCTGTGCTATTTAATCAACTAATTAAAAACAAAATAACGTAGTTGATCGAAAAAAATTTCACCAGCTGAAAACTCTATTTTTGACAGGTCTGGAAAACAAGATTGCTTTCCAGGGTGAAGACAGGCTGTGAACCGACGGGTTTACTGGGGAGGGAAGAGGATGCATTACAGTGGTGTTGCCTACAAGCACAGAAATTGGGGGTGGGGTTATTACAGAAACATGAGTTGGAAGAGCACTGATCAGATCCCGGGAATGGTGGGAGGGAATGGATTACAGGGGCATGAGCTGGAAGGGTGCTGACTAGAAGCCGGGGCAGGAAACACTATTGGGGCATGGGCAGCAAGTAAGAGGAGTCAGGGGAGATGCGTTACCTTGGCATCAGCTAGGGCATTGATGACATTGATGAGGGCCAGCAGGGAGCGGTTGATGTTGGCACCCTCTCGGAGCCGCTTCCCTCTGGCGTTGGTGGTGGAGGCACGCTCTGAACCTGCCAGGTCAATGAGGCTCATCTTAGCCATCTGCAGGTCTTGAGTGAGTCCTACCACATGGTCCTGCTGCTTGACATGGATCTACAAAGTGGGAGAGAGGCAAGGAGAGGCATCAGTGCTTGGCCCAGTCAGTGGGGGAGGGATGGTAGGGAGCTGGCTGTGAGCTGGATTGGAGGCTACTCAGAGCTCACTACTCAGAGAGGAAGGACTGGTCTTCACCACAAGCTGAACCAGCATCTTGGCACCCTCCATGCTTTCTGATCTCCAGGGCCAGTTGGCAGCTGATGAACCAGCTCAGTCTCCCCCAACACTTGGCCCTGGCCCATGACAAGCTTCCAGGCCAGCCCCAATTCCTCTCAGACTCTGAGGCCTCTCCCAAGAGCAGGATTGGGAGTCCTCCAGCTTGGATCATTTAAGACTGCGCTGGACACAGTACTAAGGATTTTCTGCAGAAAGCATCAGCTAGCCAGCTGATGATCCGATCAGGCTGCGTAGCTAGCAGAACAGTGACCCATTTCTCAGAGAGGAGTATTGCACCACTAGGCAAAAGGAGGATTTCTGCCCAATTCTATTGCTGCTCTCAGCCTGGGCACCAAAGCCCAGGCGACCTAGGAAAACAGTGCTCCTATCACTCACCTGGAAGATGGCATGGGAGCGTGAGGAAGTGGCATTGGCATCGGTGGGGTGCTTGGTGCGGTTCCGGTTCCCGCTCGCCAACATTTCCAGGAGTTGCTCTGCAGATTTGGGCTGGAGGGGAAATACGGAGGGAGGGACTGGAGCCAGGCAGTGCCACACCAGCCACCCCCACATGCCCACAATAGCCTGCCCCAGGCCCCCTGCACAGGTCACTGGGCTACTCAAGGCAAAGTGACAATAGGCTGAGCAAGGTGACAGAGGAACAACCTTAGAGACCAAGACCCCATCTGAGCAATGGCAAACTTCTTCCCAGTCAAGGTACCCATCTGCCAGGAACACAGCACTCCCATGGTTAAGGTTCTTCTGCAGTAGCAGGCCAACTGGGGTACAAATCAAAGTTCACTAAGGCACAACCCAAATCAGTTCAATTAATCTGTGGCCTCTAGGAGGTAGCAATGGGGGGCAATTACTCCCAAAATGGGTTGGATTGGAGTGTGCACCCTAAATGGGAAGGGGCTGCCCAAGACACAGCCTCTGTGGGAGCAAGGGGAAGGGACCAAGCAGTGCCATTTTCTGGGAGATGTGACTAGGCCTCATCCATGCAAGGATGCAGGGTACCAACCTGGTGGAAAGAGAGACCTGGCACCACTACACCTTTCTCAGGATCTTCCCGGATTGCCAGGGGGCCCTTTGGCTCCAGCAGGTCATGGATCTGCTCATTGTATACCTGGAACACAGATCCCAGAGTGAGCACCCTTCCTGGCAAGGGAAAGAGGCAAAGCACTTAAGATACAGCACGAGAGACGGGCGGCTCCATCAGCCAAGTAAGGGTGAGCTTTAGGGAGGGCTTCAAAGAATGTCCACAAAGGAGCCAACATGATCTACAGCCCTTTGTTTTTTTGGGGTGGTGGTGGTTCTGTCTATTGGCCAGCTGGTATACTGAAGTGGCATTGAAGCGGGGAGGGAGGTTTCTACTCCAGGGAGACTGGTAATTACTTCCAGTTGCCCATCGAAGAAACCTCCTTTTGTGTGTTGCTTGCAGCCTCTCTGCTTGAATAACTGCTTGTTATTTGAACTTCCCCTGCAAACAGGGAGATCAGGAGAGAGGAAGAGCAATTTAACCCCTTGCTTGTGAGAACAGGGGTGGAGAGAGGTAGCTCCTTCTTGCTCATGAGAACAAGTCCTGTGTGAGCTGTACTCCTATCATTAGCCTCACCCCCTCATGCAGGGACCTGGTTGCTGTAAAAATGATCAGTCTCAAACCCTACACAAGCTTGCTCACCCCTGTGTGGAAGAGGAGCCTGGCCCTATTGCAGTCAGGTGCAGAGGGACTCAGACAAGCTTCTGAGACTCTCCTCAGCTACAGAGGAAAGAACTATAACTAGGAGACCCAGAGAGCAGTCACCTGCCAGCCACAGGCCTTAGAACTACTGCTCCTGAGAACATAAGAGCAGACACTAGGCTCCACCAGGCTGGGTAAGCCTGGCTTGGGTAAGGCCAAAGAGTACAGGGCTGCAGGACAGTGTGTGGAAACGGACACAATGTCTTTCCCACCCCGGGAGAAGGTGTTTCACTTGTTCTTGCCGGGAGATACCAGGCTAGTCGCAAGAGCTGCCCCTGCACCACAGGCAGCTTGTGAAGCGAGAGGGAGAGCTAATGTGGTGGTGACTAGCAGGGGAGTGTCAGAGGTCCTACCTCTTGGTAGGAGATGAGCACCTCACAGTGCTTCTTGTCCTTCCTGGCTTCTATCTCCTTGTACAGTTCCACCATGGTGAGGTACATGATGCCTGGGTCTTTCTCGGAGCCCAGCATGGTGTGGGTTTTCCCTGCTCCTGTTGCACCGTAGGCAAACACTGGAGAGAAAAAGATAGGGATGCCCCCCTTAGGATTAGCTAACAATACTTTGTACTCCTTTGGCCACTTTGACACCCCCAGAGAGCCAGACTGGTTCATGCTCACAATACAAGCCAAAGACATGAGATGACAGCTCAGCCTGAGAAATGGGATAGCTAGGCCCATTAACCCCTTGAGGGCCGGTTTCCATGATGCAGCCTGGAAAGGGGACTCTGAACTGCAGGCAGGCAGCCTATCCCCCTGAAGCAGGTCATTTTATGCAACTGCCTAGTGCACTCTATTCAATAGTATATATCAGGGTGGGGAATCTCTAGTCTAGAGTGACCAGATGTTTTACCATGAGCTGCCTGGTTATGCTGTTCTTCCCCCTAGAAAGCAAGTGGATTTTTTAAATATCCTCCCTGACCTCCAGGGGGCGACACAAGAGCCAGCCCCATGTACCAGGACAAGGCAGCACACACCAGAATCAGGCCCCATCTGCCACAGCTGTGTAGCACAAGACAAGCTTGGCGTCGTGTGCAGGAGCTGGGTGGAGCTGAGATGGAGCTGGGCCCCACCAGCCACCTCCACCACTGGTGAGTGCATGTGTGTCTGCAATAGACTCTCTAACTATAGTTAAAGGCAGGACGCAGGTTCCTTTATAAACACTGACACTTTAAACATGCTTTTGTGAATAGATGGGTGGAGCTCTCATTCTGAAAATTTCACTGTGTTCTTTTAGGGGATAGGGCGATACACACAAAAGTTGAAGCAGATCAATTAAGCCATTCTAAAGTTATAACGATTTTAAAAGTTAATTCCTAGTGATCGATTTCGCCTGAAGTACTGTGTGTGTTTTTTGGCAGCTGATATCTTTCTCATTTTTGTGAGTTGTGACTCATAAATTCTCATGCTGTAGCCTGAGCAGTGCTTCAGTCACTTTGGATGGACTGATAGTGTTTAGTGAAGTATAAGAAGAGTTATTAAACTTGGAAAAATGAGTTCTTGTGCATGCGCAGGGAGCAGCGCTGCGGGAAGGACTATTGTGCTGGAGAAGGCAGAGGGCTGCTGCTGAGGCTGGAAGTCTGCCGGGCAGAGCGGGCTTCCCTGGGTTCCCTCAGCCCAGCCGCTCGGCGGTGCCTGCCAGGTGAAACAGGCAGCCCTGGCTCCGGGAGTACGAGGGACTCCCCATCACGCTGGAGAAAGCAGAGTGGGCCTAAGGGAGTGGAGTTTGAATAGGCTTATGGATACAGAGGAGAGTCTGGTCTCTCTCGTAAACTACATTGGTCCCAGGTTCCTCCTGGCGCTGGCTGAGGGCCATTTATATCCTCTTCTCCACCAGAGTGCATCCCAGACAGCAGAGAAGGGACTCGGTGCCTTTAAATGACACACAGCTGCCTGGGGCCTGTTTAAGCCCCCTTTCCTGTCAGGAAGGTGGTTTGTCTGGAGTTTAAACTATCCAGGATAGTTGGAGTTTAAACTTGACTGGCTGCTGACAGGCAGGAGGGAGGGTAGGGGGCTGTAGTAAATGCCCCCACAGCTGCTGCAGGTACCGGTCACACCCCTAGCTCTGGTCGGGAACCAATCCCTCGACTCCCTTCCTGGGAACTTTCAACTCCCTGCAGCGGCTGCAGGAAGTTTAAACGCCAGGTCATTTAAACTACCTGCAGTCATTTGGGTTCAGCAAGACTGAGCTCCTCCCTTCTCAGCCAGAGCGCACTGTCTCTGGGTGAGAAGGGATCTTTAAACTCCCCACAGCGGCTGCAGGTAGGGAACTTTAAGCACCCTGCACTGCCAGTCATTTAAACTACCTGCACCAGTTTGGGTTCACCCGGGCGGCTATGGGAAGTTTAAACTTTCCTTCCCGCTGAGACACACTGCTCTGGCTGGTAAGGGAGTCAGGGGCGGCCCCACACTTTGGGAGCAGGGTGCCAATTTGTCTCTGTGGAGGGAAGCAGGAGGAAGAAGAGAGCAGACACCAAGTGTCTGAGGTGGTTTAAATTTCCCTTCCCACCTAGCTACCAAGGTACTAGCTTCCAGCTACCAATTTTTCAGAAAAGGAGATTTTAAAAGGAAAACTTTGTGCACAAACTTCACAAAGTCTTCCACCTTCTTTTTGACTGTTTTCTCCAGGGGGGTGAAGGCAGATTCCTGGACACCCTTCCCAGCCAGAGCGCACTGTCTCTGACTGAAAAGGGAACTTTAAGCGCCCCTCAGCAGCTGCTGTGGAGTGTTTAAAATTCCCTTTCTGCCCAGAGATGATATGCTCTGACCAGGAAGGCAGTCCAAGGACCCACTGCCCATTTAACTCAGCTGCTTGTGAGGGAAACAAGACTCTCAACTGCTTGTGAGGGGAACAAGTCGGGGTGAGGACAGTGGAAGGCAGAGGATAGGAAATTACTGGTTGGGAAGAGGGAAACTGCCACACTGGTGAAAGTGAGAAACTGCAGACAAGGGGTGCTAGCGCAGTCAGGGTACTAACATACTACACACCAGGGGAGGTGGTGCACTGGAACTATTGGCAACATACTATTTTTTAATAAACCTTTGGAGACTTTCCAATTGCAGATCACAGCTAGGCTGTGCATGGGGGGGGGGGGGGGGGGGGGAGTTTGTCTCTACCGTTCATCTTTTTTTAATAGAATTATTTACTACAAAATAGAAAATTACCATTTACATCTCAAAACCCAGAAAAATTTACTAAACCAAAAAACCTTTCAGTTTTAAAAAAGTGTTAAAGGCAGGATAATTCCTGCTGAACTCTATCTAAAAACGTTACTAATAAATAAAGAGAACAAAGAATGGATAAAATGGGGAAAGTAGGATGTGTTTGCAGAGGTGGTTGAAAGTCTACATACGATAGTGTTAACTCTCACACTGTGGTAGTATGTTTTATTGTCCATTTAAAGGAGCGCAAGTTAATGCTATCACTATTGTACACAGACTTTCAACCACCTCTGCAAACACATCCTACTTTCCCCATTTTATCTATTCTTTTGTTCTCTTTATTTGATAGTAATATAACTTCTTTTAATTTTAAAACTAATTTTATTTATTTATTTATATTTATTTATTTATTTATTTATTTACTTCAAGCCATTTTTAGCCCACTCCCTCCTGCTCACAACAGCAGCTCAGGGCGGCTCACAACAAGATTAAAAAAGATAAAACAATTCAATAAATAAAATCAAATACATAAAATGTATGTGAACTATCATTAAACGAGCAGAACCAAACCCCGCCCCCAACTCCATCCAACCCTACCAGTCTTCCTCCCTAAAAGCCTGGCGGAACAGCCAGGTCTTACACAGTCTCCGGAAAGAGGTGAGATTTGGGGCAAACAGGCCTCCGTCGGGAGGGAATTCCACAGCCTAGGAGTGGCCATCGAGAATGCCCGCCCCATCGTCGCCACCCAGGAAACCCGGAGGACTTCAAGTCAGGCGTCCCCGGCCAACTGCATGGGCCGCACCACGGCCTGGGGCGTGAGGCGTTTCCGCAGGTAAGTGGGGCCCATGTCATTTAGGGCTTATAGGTCAATACCAACACCTTGAATCGTGCCCTGGAAGACATCTGGCAGCCAGTGCAGAGAACAGAGTACTGGTGTAATGCGCTCACGACGACCCGTCCCCGTAAGGAGGTGGTCTGCTGCATTCTGCACCACCAGCAGCCTCCATACCATCACCAAGGGTAGGCCCCACGTAGAGTGCGCTGCATTAGTCCAGTCTAGAGGTGATGAAGGCACAGATGATGGCGGCCAGGTCAGAGTCTGAAACATACGGCTGAGCTGTCGCACCAAATGTAACTGGCGAAAGGTGCTCCTCGCCACTGCCACCACCTGGGAATCCAGGTTGAGCTGTGAATCGAGAAGCACCCCCAGACTAGGGACCTGAGTAGCTAAAGGTGGGCAAACCCCATCAATGACAGGGGCCACCACCCCTTCAGCCCTACCCACCAACATCACCTCCATATTTTTGGGATTCAGTTTCAGACAGCTCACCCTCATCCAATCCCCCATGGCCACCAGACTGCCAGGTAAGCACTGAGACTGCCGGGTCTCGGTCTGCATAAAAAGAGAGATAAAGCTGGGTATTATCGGCGTACTGATGGTAACATACGCCAAACCCTCTCATGACCTTGCCCAAAGGCTGCATACACACATCGAACAGGAGCGGGGACAGAATAGAACCATGTGGGACTCCACATGTGAGGTTCCAGGGAGATGATGAACACTCCCCAAGTGCCACCCATTGAGTTCTCCCAGTCAGGAAAGAGTGGAACCATTTAAGAACAATTCCGCCCACGCCAGCCTGGTCCCGTAGACAGGCCACCAACATCTCATGGTCAACGGTATCAAACGTTGTCAACAGATCTAATAAAATCAAAAGACGATCTGCCCATATCCAATTCTCGGTGCAGGTCATCAACCAAAGCCACAAGTGCAGCCTCTGTGCCAAACCCAGGGCGAAAGCCGGACTGCGAAGGATCAAGAAAACTGATCCGATCCAGATGCCCCTGAAGCTGCCACGTCACCACCCATTCAATAACCTTCCCTAAAAAGGAAAGTTAGAGACTGGTAAGTAGCTGGCAAAGGAGTCCATGTCAAGAGATGTTTTTTTTGAGCTGAGGCTGCACCACCGCCTCTTTAAGGTGACCCGGCACTCTGTCCTCCTTAAAGGAGGCACTGACAACCCCTGCCAGCAACGGTCCTAACGTCTCATGGTAGGCCTCGACCAGCCAGGACGGACATGGCTCTAATTCGCAACAAGTAGCTCTACTGCCCCAAGGACATCCACCTCATCAGCGGGCGATACCCACTGAAACTGGTCCCATGAAACCAGACAAGGCGGGGCCTCCATTACCTCAGGTTCTCCCATTGCTACAAGCATGGCGTCGAAGTCGTGGTGAATCCGGGCGATTTTATCCTCGAAAAAGTCAACAAATATGTCACAGCGAGCACTGGAAGATTGTATAATCTAAACATTACATCATGTTAAATAAAAGGGCAGAGCTAAGGTGTGTATGAATTCTGATTTTATGTGAGTCAGTTTTAAAAAATGAAGCTTTAAAAGCTCATTTCCATGCTTTTTGGTGTTTAAATTTTGTTATAGTGAACATTTTAGATAGAGGTCAACAGGAATTATCCTGTCTTTAACGTTTTTGTAAAATCAAAAGGTTGTTTGGTTACATTTACATTGTATTGAAAGAAAGAAAGAAAGAAAGAAAGAAAATATTACAGTAATGGGAGCATCCAACTTTGGAGTTTTCAACATCTGATCATTTCATGAATCCCCAGCTTGCAGCTGTTTTTTATTTGGCTCCTTTTCAATTCCTGCGTCTGGGCTCACAGATCGACCCCTCTCCTCAAGCACTGAAAGACCATGCTGAGAGGTGGGGGAAAGAGTGTGGAGATGAGGGTGCAAGAATAAGGATCTCCCACCTACCTATGCACCATCTCCGCATGCCTGCCCCACATCTCTTTGCCACACCCATCTCTCTCTCTCTCTCTCTCTCTCTCTCTCTCTCTCTGGAGCCTAACCCCTGCCCTGCAGATTCCTCCTCACCAGATAATCTATTTTGGCACTGGAATAACTCAGATTCTGTGGAACAAGCAAGAACATGAAAGATGAGATTTGGGGGAGATGCAGATCATCCTTTTTCTGTATATTTGGGTGCAGCCCACCATTCACTGGCCTTTTAAAAATTGTTAATAAGGCCCCACAGACAAAAAACTGTTCTCTATCCCTGGAACACTTCCACTTCCGACACCAGTGTTGTCCCTAGCCCAACCCTTGCAGGTCACCTTGCCGGCAGAGAAGGAATGGGAGATGGGTGCTAAGGGAGACTGGCTTTACTCTCACAGGTGACCTCTGTTCCAAGGCTGGCATGTTACAAACAGCAGGCAGGCAGTCCTTAAGAACATAAGAAGTGCCATACTGGGTCAGACCAACAGCCCATCAAGCCCAGCATCCTGTCTCTGACATGGCCAATCTTGGTCGTTTGGGAGAAGTACCCAATAGGTCATAATGGGGCAATCCATTTCCTGTTCACTACCAAGTCCCAACAGGCAAGAGGTCACATTCTCCAACCCAATGGACTGATCCTCCAAGAACCTACCCAACTATACTAGTGGCCTTTACCACATTCTCTGGCAACAAATTCCACAAGTTAATTGTGCATTGAGTGAAAAAATACTCTCTCATTTGTTTTAAATCTGCTGCAAGTTAGATTTAAACTAATCCCTATTTACTCATTCCACTCTTCTCATGATTTTATGAACTACTATCATATTCCCTCTCACTTATCTCTTCTCCGAGCTAAAGAGCCCCAACCTTTCAAGTCTCTCCTCATACAGAAGCTGTTCCATACCCTTTATCATCCTTCTTGCCCTTCTCTGTACCTTTTCTAGTTCTACTATATCTTGTTTTGAGATGGGGCAACCAGAACTGCACACAATATTCAAGGTGTGGTCACACGTAGAGACATTATGATATTTTCTATTTATTATGGTATTTTCTGGTTATATTTTCTCTATCCCTTTCTGAATTCAGATAGCTGGTCCAATAAAAGATATCATTTGAACCACTTTGTCTCTGTGTCACTTGGGACCAACACGGCGGCCACACTTTATCTCTGAATAATTCCTAACATTCTGTTTGCTTGTTTGACTGCCACCGCAAACTAAGCTCAGGATTTCAGTGTATTGTCCACAATAACTCCCAAGATCCTTTTCCTGAGTGGTAACTCCTAGTTTAGAACCCAGCACTGTGGACATAGAGTTTGGAATTTTTTTCTCTTTATGCATCATCTTGCACTTGTCAACATTATTCAACTTCTCAACCTCATGAATTTACTCTCGTCTCTCCTGATGTTCACCCCACCCTTGTTTCCCCATGCCTTGTATTTTAGATTGTAAGTCCTTTGGGGGTAGGGACCTGTCTATAACTATTGATTATACAGTGTCAGGTACACTTATGGTGGTAAATAAACAAACAACAATATTAAATTTCATCTGCCATTTAGTTACCCAGTCTCCCAAGATCCTCTTGCAATTCCCAAGATTCTCCTGCAAGTAGGGTGGGCAGCTGGCTACTACACCATGCATCCTCGGAAAAAGGACACGGACATAGGGTGTAGCAGCCTTATCCAAAGTGGGCTAAGGCTGCCCATCTTGAGGTAGCGTGGCACCACTCGTGCCTTGTCCCCGTCTGACCCGCCCTGCAGCGAGGTCTGCTGTGGGGCTTTGAGCGCTAGCATCATTCCCATGTGGACACGTTACAGCCATGGCAGGATAGCAGACATGCCTGGGGAGGTGGGGTGCCCACATGTTGCCAAACTCTCAGCCCACCCCCAGGCGTGGCGGAACAGCCACCAGCAACCCCGCCTGCTCTGTTTCCCCGCAGGGGAGGTGGGGCTGACCGTCTGTCCTGGTCTCCATGCTGGGCCCTGCAGTGTGGTGGTTGAAATTGCCCACCCCAGGAATCGGTCCCAGCCAGGCTCGTCCAGTTGCACTCTTTTTGCCATCTGCACATTTGATCACCTCACTCTTTACTCCCTTTTCCAGATAATTAATGAATATATTAGACACAACACCAGCCTCAGTACAGATTCCCTGGGGCACACCACTATTTTCTTCTCTCCATTGCCAAAACTAACTGTTTAGTCTTACTCTTAAACCAGTTACTGATCCATGATAGGACACTGCCTCCTGTCCCATGACTTATTTAAATTTCCTCAAGTCTCTCTCATGGGAGACCTTATCAAATGCTTTCTGAAAATCCGGAAACACTATAATCAACCAGCTCACCCTTATCCACATGCTTATTTACATCCTAAAAAAATTCCAATAGATTAATGAAGCACAACTCCCTTTGCTAAATCTATGTTGACTCTTTCCCGTTATAATCATGTTTATCAATATGCCCAGCAATTCTGTTCTTAAGAATCATTACAACCGGTTTGCTGGGCACGGATGTCAGACTCGGTCTGTAGTTTCCAGGATCACCTCTGGAGCCCTTTTAAAATATGAATATAAATGGCGTTACATTCGCTACCCTCCATACCTCAGGTACAGTGGCAGAATTTAGCGATAGGTTACACATTACCAATAGTAGGTCTGTGATTTCATATCTGAGTTCCTTCAGAACTCCTGGGGCGCATAGCATCTGGTCCTGGTGATTTGTTACTATTGAGTTTGTCGGTTGGTTCTAGACCCTCTTCCAGAGTCATGTTGGTTTGTGACAGTTCATCTGATTCATCACCTACAAAGAATAGTGCTGGCGTGGGTATCTTCCCAACATCCTGCAGTGAAGACTGAAGCAAAGAATTAATTTAACTTCTCTGCAATGGCCTTATCCTACATAAGCACCCCTTTCACCCCCAGGCCACCCCCTTCCCTCAAGAATCCCAGCCCAGCATTGACTCAGTTTCAAAAAACAACTCCAATTGGAAACCAAGACAGAGAACAAACTCTCCTAGCTTCTTCTCCCCAGGGCCTGGCTCAACCCTGTGCAGTCTGCCTTACCCAAGATCTAAGAACCGTGCACCATAGCGCCCCTGATGATCCGGTTACGTCCTGCAGCAATACTATTGCAAGCTTCCTTACCAGAACAGTTGTATCCATTCAGGACCCCATCCAGAATCTGTTTGGTTGTGTGCTGGAACACTTCCTGCTGTGTGGCTCTCTCGCCAAACACCTGGTCAAACACAAATTTCAGGTCCTTGGCCTTTCGCTTGGGGGCATCATGGCCACGGAAGCCTGGAAAAGCTCCTGGCAGGAAGGACTCCTCGGGGTCAAACACCAGTACATTGTCACTGATCACCTGTACCATGGGTGGGCGGTTGCTCTCTTGCTCCCGCTGATTTTGTGGTCGCACTCGCACCACCACTGCCACGTTGCCCTCATCAGCAGGCGGTACTGGTACCATAGTTGCAGAGCACTGTGTTGGGGAAGAGAACCCAGTCAAAAGCATGGCACTGTGCAAGATCTCATTATTATTAGCATTTGTCTAGCGATTTCAGTGTTCAAAGTGTTTTACAATTCTTATCTACTTCACTGACACCAACCCTGTGAAGTAGGTTATTATTATTCCCATTTTACAGATGCGGAACAGAGGCCAAAAGAGTAAGCTTCATGAGGCCACCCAGGGAGTTCATGGCTAAGACAGATTTGAGCCCTGGTCTCTCATGTCCAAAACCTTATCCACAAGGCTACACTAGCTCTTTGTTCCTATCAGCAATCACTGGAATCACACCTTAATGATCCCAAACTCACAGGATTTTCTTCCAGAGGGAAGGAAACATACAGCTGCTTCCTCTCAGTGCATGTGACCTCTTTGCTCAAATCAGGGGAAGGTAATATTTTTCCTTCCATGGACCATTTTGAGTACAAGCTCCATGGACCAGATAAGAGATGCTTAAGGGGTGCGTTCAGGATGGGGGAAAGAAGTGGAGGGTCCACATCATAGATCTAAATCATTATCCATCCCTATCCTTGAGCGCATGCCCTCATCTCTGCTCCCTTCCCCTGGGTTTATGCTTTTGGTGCTTGAGGGTAGAGACTGGGTCAATGTGCCAGATCCAGGAATTTGAAAGGGGGGCAAATAAAAAACAACCATTGGCCAGAGCCAGATTTGCACCATGGGCTGGATGTTCCCCACCCTGGTTTAAACATATCAGGTTGTTGCTTGCCACCATCATAGTTTTGGTCAGGGGTGGGCAAAGTATCCTAATTCCAAGGGCTGCATCTACTTACCACAGTGGGGCCAAAGAGCCGCATGTGGCTCTTCAGCCAAAGCTGACCCACTTCTGCTTACGGCTGACACATTGTGATGTTGGAAGGGAACTCATGGATCATCTAGTCCAACCCCCTTCTTCAAAGCAGGATCCCCTATACTAGCAACCTCTACATTTATTGCGTCTGTAACCCCATTTCCAGTCTTAAATATAATCTCACGACCCTAGACAACAATAAAGACATACAAAGCACATCGAGTATCAATCAGGATCATGACCTCATCTACAGATGGTGGAACCCCAGTGGAGACCCAGAATTCAGAAACTTTTGCTCTAAGTGTACAGCATTCTAGACAGATGCTTGGCCAGACAGTTGTTTTTTTTTAAAAAAAGACAGTGAAGGAGATTCCATAGCTTCTCTGGGCAACCAATTCTCTTTTTTTTGGTAAACTTTTTTATTAAAACTTTTAACTTAACTTTTCAGTATACAACAATTACTTCTTACTCATGTATTACCCTTCCCCCCTGGCCAATTCTACTTCATATTTTCATTTTTATATATAAAAGTCAAACAGGTATGCATTTTCATCTTTTTCCACTGTTTCTCTTTGCATTATGTCCATGCATGGGTACCACATTGCCTCAAAATCTTTTCTTTTGTCCCACAGTCCATGTGAGATCTTTTCCATCGAGAACATATACCATAAGTGGTTAATCCATTCTGCAAAGGTGAGTCCTGCTTCATCTTTCCACTTTCGTGCATCAGACTTATTGCTACTAAACAGAGTTTTTTACATGAGTCTGCCCGTTTCTGTATCATTTTTGATTCTGGGTATTGTCTCAACCGTCCTATTTCTGGGGTGAAGGGTACCAATGTACCTGCTACTTTATTAATACATTTCCAAATCTGTCCCCAAAATGGTTTGATAACACTACACTCCCACCAACAGTGCATAACGTACCCCTCTCCCCACATCCCCTCCAACATAACCCATCTGTTCCTTGTTTCATCTTCTCTACCCTCATTGGTGTTAAATAATATCTCATTGTTAATTGTATTTGTATCTCCCTGAATTTGACCTAGAGCATCTGTGCATGTGTTCCCATATTTCTGCCTTTTTTTGCTTTTCTATCTGTATGTTTAAGTCTTTCATCCACTTATCCATATATTTGTCTTCCATCAGGAACCATATGACTTTGAGTTGTCCATATATTCTAGATAGCCTACCTCTGTTTGCTGCATATTCAAACAGTGTTTTTTCCCATATTTTGGGGTTGTCTATTGTAATGTTCCTTTTCTCCCTTTCCTGTGAACCTGCTTTTCAGCTATAGATATTGGAGTGTATCTACTTCCCCTTGTATTAATTCCTTACATTTTTGTAGTGTTATAAACTTGCCTTCCTAAAATAGTTGTCCCGCTCTCCTNTTCTGAAAATCCGGAAACACTATAATCAACCAGCTCACCCTTATCCACATGCTTATTTACATCCTCAAAAATTTCCAATAGATTAATGAGGCACAACTCCCTTTGCTAAATCTATGTTGACTCTTTCCCGTTATAATCATGTTTATCAATATGCCCAGCAATTCTGTTCTTAAGAATCATTACAACCGGTTTGCTGGGCACGGATGTCAGACTCGGTCTGTAGTTTCCAGGATCACCTCTGGAGCCCTTTTAAAATATGAATATAAATGGCGTTACATTCGCTACCCTCCATACCTCAGGTACAGTGGCAGAATTTAGCGATAGGTTACACATTACCAATAGTAGGTCTGTGATTTCATATTTGAGTTCCTTCAGAACTCCTGGGGCGCATAGCATCTGGTCCTGGTGATTTGTTACTATTGAGTTTGTCGGTTGGTTCTAGACCCTCTTCCAGAGTCATGTTGGTTTGTGACAGTTCATCTGATTCATCACCTACAAAGAATAGTGCTGGCGTGGGTATCTTCCCAACATCCTGCAGTGAAGACTGAAGCAAAGAATTAATTTAACTTCTCTGCAATGGCCTTATCCTACATAAGCACCCCTTTCACCCCCAGGCCACCCCCTTCCCTCAAGAATCCCAGCCCAGCATTGACTCAGTTTCAAAAAACAACTCCAATTGGAAACCAAGACAGAGAACAAACTCTCCTAGCTTCTTCTCCCCAGGGCCTGGCTCAACCCTGTGCAGTCTGCCTTACCCAAGATCTAAGAACCGTGCACCATAGCGCCCCTGATGATCCGGTTACGTCCTGCAGCAATACTATTGCAAGCTTCCTTACCAGAACAGTTGTATCCATTCAGGACCCCATCCAGAATCTGTTTGGTTGTGTGCTGGAACACTTCCTGCTGTGTGGCTCTCTCGCCAAACACCTGGTCAAACACAAATTTCAGGTCCTTGGCCTTTCGCTTGGGGGCATCATGGCCACTGAAGCCTGGAAAAGCTCCTGGCAGGGAGGACTCCTCGGGGTCAAACACCAGTACATTGTCACTGATCACCTGTACCATGGGTGGGCGGTTGCTCTCTTGCTCCCGCTGATTTTGTGGTCGCACTCGCACCACCACTGCCACGTTGCCCTCATCAGCAGGCGGTACTGGTACCATAGTTGCAGAGCACTGTGTTGGGGAAGAGAACCCAGTCAAAAGCATGGCACTGTGCAAGATCTCATTATTATTAGCATTTGTCTAGCGATTTCAGTGTTCAAAGTGTTTTACAATTCTTATCTACTTCACTAACACCAACCCTGTGAAGTAGGTTATTATTATTCCCATTTTAAAGATGCGGAACAGAGGCCAAAAGAGTAAACTTCATGAGGCCACCCAGGGAGTTCATGGCTAAGACAGATTTGAGCCCTGGTCTCTCATGTCCAAAACCTTATCCACAAGGCTACACTAGCTCTTTGTTCCTATCAGCAATCACTGGAATCACACCTTCTTAATGATCCCAAACTCACAGGATTTTCTTCCAGAGGGAAGGAAACACACAGCTGCTTCCTCTCAGTGCATGTGACCTCTTTGCTCAAATCAGGGGAAGGTAATATTTTTCCTTCCATGGACCATTTTGAATACAAGCTCCATGGACCAGATAAGAGATGCTTAAGGGGTGTGTTCAGGATGGGGGAAAGAAGTGGAGGGTCCACATCATAGATCTAAATCATGATCCATCCCTATCCTTGAGCGCATGCCCTCATCTCTGCTCCCTTCCCCTGGGTTTATGCTTTTGGTGCTTGAGGGTAGAGACTGGGTCAATGTGCCAGATCCAGGAATTTGAAAGGGGGGCAAATAAAAAACAACCATTGGCCAGAGCCAGATTTGCACCATGGGCTGGATGTTCCCCACCCTGGTTTAAACATGTCAGGTTGTTGCTTGCCACCATCATAGTTTTGGTCAGGGGTGGGCAAAGTATCCTAATTCCAAGGGCTGCATCTACTTACCGCAGTGGGGCCAAAGAGCCGCATGTGGCTCTTCAGCCAAAGCTGACCCACTTCTGCTTATGGCTGTCACATTGTGATGTTGGAAGGGAACTCATGGATCATCTAGTCCAACCCCCTTCTTCAAAGCAGGATCCCCTATACTAGCAACCTCTACATTTATTGCGTCTGTAACCCCATTTCCAGTCTTAAATATAATCTCACGACCCTAGACAACAATAAAGACATACAAAGCACATCGAGTATCAGTCAGGATCATGACCTCATCTACAGATGGTGGAACCCCAGTGGAGACCCAGAATTCAGAAACTTTTGCTCTAAGTGTACAGCATTCTAGACAGATGCTTGGCCAGACAGTTGTTTTTTTTAAAAAAAAGACAGTGAAGGAGATTCCACAGCTTCTCTGGGCAACCAATTCTCTTTTTTTTGGTAAACTTTTTTATTAAAACTTTTAACTTAACTTTTCAGTATACAACAATTACTTCTTACTCATGTATTACCCTTCCCCCCTGGCCAATTCTACTTCATATCTTCATTTTTATATATAAAAGTCAAACAGGTATGCATTTTCATCTTTTTCCACTGTTTCTCTTTGCATTATGTCCATGCATGGGTACCACATTGCCTCAAAGTCTTTTCTTTTGTCCCACAGTCCATGTGAGATCTTTTCCATCGAGAACATATACCATAAGTGGTTAATCCATTCTGCAAAGGTGAGTCCTGCTTCATCTTTCCACTTTCGTGCATCAGACTTATTGCTACTAAACAGAGTTTTTTACATGAGTCTGCCCGTTTCTGTATCATTTTTGATTCTGGGTATTGTCTCAACCGTCCTATTTCTGGGGTGAAGGGTACCAATGTACCTGCTACTTTATTAATACATTTCCAAATCTGTCCCCAAAATGGTTTGATAACACTACACTCCCACCAACAGTGCATA
>QEPC01006872.1:3194028-3205399 GCA_003113815.1 Sphenodon punctatus
GGGGGGGGGGGGGGGGGGTGTCACTTCTGCTTGGTTCGATGCCGTCTCTAGTTCTGGAAGTCCAGCTTCTGGCGAAGCAACCTCCATAGACAAGGTTATTGGTAAGTGGTTTGTTACAAAAGAGGGTACCACCTCTAAGCTAGATACTATAGGAAGCTAGTAGATACTAGATACTATAGGATACTCGGGGGATCAGGAAAAAGTCCAACGCACTAGAGCCTTGGGGCGAATGAAAAGTGAAATTACCAACCAGATCTCCCTTGACCCTCCCATTTATAATGATACGGTCCAGGTCTGTCATCAGATCCTCCATGAGAGGCTTTCTTGGGCCAACCACACAATCCATGGAGTGTGTCTCTGGTTAATGATTGTTCAGTGTCAGGTACATTGCTCGTGCTATATATTTATTCATCATCATCATCATCATCATCATCCCAAGTTCTCTTTCTCAAGTGGTAACAGCTCATTTAGAACCCAGCCCTGTGTGTGTGGTTATGCTATATCTCTGCACGTGCATTACTTTGCACCTGTTGGGAAAGGTAAGTTGACCACTACCCAATTAGCTAAGGCAGGCAAGCCTTACTTCAAACCTTACTTAACATTGGGAGTTTGAGCCCACCAGCTTAGCCTTCTTGGAAAAAATGGTCATTCCTCTGCTGTGCTGAGAATGGGGCCATACTCTTTTAGACTGAGTAATATCAGTGCCTCAGCCCTAATCTGTCATAGGCTGTAAACTTCTGGGACTGAATTTACTCAGTGGCGTGATCCATGGCTGTAGCCTCTACAGTAGAGAACATAGTGTCTTTATGCAAACAAATGACACTGGTGGCGTATCTGGGGATCCCTCTTCATAAGTCAGAGAATAAGTCACCAAGACTTGGGATACCTGAAGCTTTGTTCCTAAAGCCTTAGTTCCTACCCTCCTGAACCTTAGCTTTCCAGTTGCAAAAAAAGCACAACCGCCCTGCCTTCTCCTCCTGCTTAGGAACAGTACCCTGCAAGCACTCTGCCAAAGCCACACCTGTGCCTACCTTGAAACACCTTTACAGGGAGATCCTTTGAGTCATACTGGGCTAACACCAGCCCAAAGCAGGGCAAGGAGTGGGCCATTATTGGAAAAACCTGATAACATTATGCAACAGGCAGAGAGTCCACCCTCTGTCATGCTGACCAGCTTTTGATTGTGTTTGTGCTATAAAGCTCTTCACAACCTTGCTCCCCTCTACCTCTCTGCACTTATCACCCTCCATACTCCAGCCCGTGCACTTCACTCCTCCTCTGTCCCTTCTCTCGCCCTTCCACGCCTTCCCTACTCCCCTAAGCACCTGTCTCTTATACACATCTAGATGTGTATAAGAGACAGCGCACATAGCTTTCCACGTGCAGTTGTTTCTTATTTTTAAACAAAAAGGTTTTCTACAACCTCCTCCTCCTGAAAGAGAACTTGGGAGTGATTGTTATTATTAATAATAAATATATAGCACCAGCAATGTACCTGGCACTGATTAATAATAAATATATAGCACCAGCAATGTACCTGGCACTGAACAATCATTAACCAGAGACAGGTCTCTTGTCTCTCCTAGATTGTAAACTCCTTGGGGGCAGGGACCTGTCTCTGGTTATCATTCAATCAATGGTTTGTTTGTTTGTTTAGGCAAAGCCCTTAACAAATTGACAAAGCGTACTAGGATTAACATCTTTGCATTCAGACATAATAAAACCAACAACCTATAAAACCAAACGGTGAGAGGACTAACATATACAGTCAGTCAAGCCCAACGCATCCTTCCCTAATCTGGATTTCGCTAACGCTTAGTGCATTGAGCTAAGCTTTATAAAAGAGCATCCATCCACTACACTACTCACCCAAGTTTACTCTGCCACGAAACATCGGATCCCACCTCAGGTCCCGGGAACGTGGCTAGTGTAGGGTCAATTTAGAAGTTATTCATTCTCAGAGGGGCAGAAAAAAGGACGTCAAATACCTTGGGCAACCAGCCCAAATTTTGCAACTGTCCTAGATTGATCTGTGTCAATTGGCCCCAGTAGGCTCTGCAAATCTTTAAGCACAAGAGCTTGACCCATACTGGTTCTCTTTAAATATTTGGTTCTTGGGCCCACTAGAGCAGGGCACTGAAAAAACACATGCTCCAAAGTATCCACCGACCCCAACTGGCATAAAGGACATATCCGGAGAGCCCACGGTATCCTCTAATGGCGGCCTTCCAAGACCGCCAATGGAAACATATTTGTCCTAAGTTTGAAGAAAATTGTGCGCTCGGCAGCATTCTCCCAAGCAAAAAGGTAATGGGAGCCAGCAAGCTGGGGGTTATAAGGGATATATAGTGGCGCCACCTTCTGGGAAGATAGGAGAGCCCCCTCCAATTGGAGAGTATGGTCTTGCACGCGTCTTTTGATCAGGTTCCTTACAGCCGCCTGACCTAAATTGGCAAGGCTCCTGGGGGAGAATCCTAAATGAAATACTTCCCGCTCCGCCGCCCGTAGCCATGGATCTCCCAACCCGCTGCCCAAAGTTAGAGCTAGAAGTGAGCCCTCCCGAGAGGGAAATAGGGCTACCTTGGCCCAATACAGGACCACGGCTTGGAGAGCGTATGCTCTGAGCGGAAGGCAACACGCCTCTGCCCTCAAGATGGCCTGCGGGGTACCCCTGGGGGCTCCTGCGACTAGCCGTAAGAACCCATTTTGGATGGGTTCTAATGAAGAGAGAAAGGAGAGGCCCCAAATAGGAAATGCATATAGTAGCTGACCTAAAACTTTTGCTCTAAAGAGGCGTAGCGCCGGCAGGACCAGTCTCCCCCCTTTGCCCAGGAAAAATTTCATGATTGCCATGATGGTTTTCTTGGCAAGCACCTGTACAGCTACTAAATGGCCTCTCCAGCCCCCATTTGAGGCAAAGATCACCCCCAGATATTTGTAACTCTGGACCTGCTCAATTGTATTTGACCCGATAGCCCAACGGTGGAGTTTCTGGGTTCCTCTAGCCCCAACTACCAAGACCTTTGTTTTGGAAAAGTTAATAATTCAGCCTGGCAGTAATCCCCAAAGACTTGCATGGCCCGCCGCAAACCAATTAAGGACTGCGAGATCAATACCATATCGTCGGCGTATAGTGATAGGGGGATCTTATGATCTCCTATTTTGGGGGCATGTGTATCAGCCTGCTTCAAGGCAAAAACTGAGTTATTCAAATAGAGATTAAAAAGCGCAGGGGCCAGAAGGCATCCCTGCCGCACTCCAACTCGTACCCATACGGGTTGGGATAAAGCCCCTTCCCTGTTGTAATGGACCCAGAGCGAGTTACGCTCATGCAATTTGATCATCAAGAACAAAAGCCTGGGATCGACAGAAAAAGATCTAAGTTTCATCCACAGACGTTCTCTACAAACCGAGTCAAACGCTTTTTTGAGATCTATAAAGCATAAATATAGTTTGCTTCGATGGGCAGTATATTTAGTTGTTAAAGCGGATAGCACAAAGGTGTGGTCTGTTGTAGCCATCCCCTCACGAAAACCTGCTTGCTCAGGTTCAATTACGTGGTTCTTTTCCATCCATCCTTGTAACCTGTTCAGGAGAAGTTTAGAGTAGAATTTGGCTACTATGCTGAGGAGGCTTATGAGTCGGTAGTTCCCTGGGTGATTTGGTTTCCCCTTTTTATAAATGGGCACTACAATGCTAGATGACCAGGAGGGTGGGAGAGAACCAGAGCTGTCAATGTATGTAAAGAGCGGGGCCAAAACCTTGGCCCACCATACCGGATTACTCTTTAAAACCTCAGGGGTTAGGAAGTCTGGGCCTGGCGCTTTCCCTGGTTTGAGGGCTACTATAAGCTCTAATACTTCCTCTGACGATACCGGGGGCCATTCCTGAAGCCTATTTATAGGGGTGATATCTATCTCAACTATTTCTATCTTAGCTTGAGAGAATAGTGCCTCATAGAAATTTTGCCACACCTGCGGGTGGAGGCTTGTCCTGCCGCCACCAGTATCCCTTGGCTGGGCCGCACGGATAAAAGCCCAGTATCCCTTGATTTAGCCGTTGTGGCAAGAAGAGCCCATTGCTCTTTGTAATAATTACTCAATTTAAAAGCTAGCAGCACACGATACTCTCTGCGGCCGCTGGTTAATTGGGCTCTTATATCATAACAAGGGTTGGCCTTAAGTTCTCTAGCCAACCGACAGAGGACAGCTCTTGCCCTACGGCACTCACCGTCAAACCAACTAGGAGAGGACCCTACACTCCGGTCTACTCTCCGGGGACCATGTCTGTCTGTGATTAGTGGAGTCAGTCCAGCCAGCAAGGTCTCATACCAAGCTATGGTGTCTAGGCCCTGTTCCCCTATCCTATTTACAAGGATGTTCCCAGAAGGAGAGGCCAGAAGTGCTGCTATAGCACCAGCCCGGTTATCCGTCCATCTTGCACGCACCAAGGGGGGGGGGGGGGGGGGGGGNGGGGCAGGGACCGTGTCTATTTTATTACTTTGTAAAGTGCCAGGTACACTGCTGGCGCTATATAAATGTTTGTTAATAATAATTAATAATAATAATGTCCAACCCAGACACAGCCATAATGAAGGCTCAACAATTAGAAGGCAAGTAAAGAGCCAGCCAGATATTGATACTTGAGAAGTGTCATGATTTTTAGCCCATCTCATTATAGCAAGATAACTGGTTATCATATCACAGGGGTAGGGAACCTTCAGCCCATGGCTAATTTTATTTGACCCCTCTCCATTTTCCATATCTGGCCCATGGATCCAGTCCCTACTCTCAAGCACTGAAAGAATGAGCTCAAGGGAAGGCGCGAAGTTGAGGGTCTGCACTTGATCCAGATCATGGATCTATCCCATGTCCTCGTCCCCATCCTGAGTGTGCCCGTTAAGCATGCTCAACTCCTATCCAGCCTGCAGCTTTTACTAATATTCAAAGTGTCCTGCAGGAGGGAAAGGCTCCCCACCCATGCCTTCGAGAGTCACACATACACCTTTCCCAGTAAATAACCCACTGTAAGATGGGGCTAGATCCCAAGGTGCAATCCTAAAAGACCACCTTTTCCCTGCATTCCACCACTCTCCCTTAGGTCATCCAGGGCACCTTCTTGCAAGTTACACCACAACACCAGATCCAGACAACATGGGGGCACAGAGAGGTGTTCTCACTGGCTGCTCTGTAGTGTTGGAACACTCTTCCCCCTGGAGGTTCACCAAAGCCCAAGTCTGAGCATCTTCAGAAGACAATGCAAGACCTACTTATTTGGCAGGGATAGGGGTGTTTTTTTTGGGGGGGAGGGGCGGGGGAGGATGGAAGTGGTTTTAATTGGAGTTTTATAGGATTAATTTTTATATTTTTGTAAGCAGCTCTGAGTCTGTGGGAAAGAGCGGGAGATAAATTCAAATAAAGTAATAAATTCTTCAGATCTTGGCTCTATGACCAATTTCAGCAGCCCTCTCAGTGTACCACAGAGAACTGTAGGACATCAGCTCTGTGTGCCTGAAGAACTGTTAATTACCTGGTGCTTCCACATGTCCTTTAACACCAGAAAGCAATAGCCCCAGCCCTACCCAACACAGGATTTTTACACTAACAGTAAGCCCAGAATGGCCTGAAAACCCAGAAGGGCTTATTCCCTGCTATAGGCTCAGAGAAGCCTCATTACAACCAATCA
The DNA here is from genome assembly GCA_003113815.1 of Sphenodon punctatus. Lineage (NCBI taxonomy): Eukaryota > Metazoa > Chordata > Lepidosauria > Sphenodontia > Sphenodontidae > Sphenodon > Sphenodon punctatus. The sequence continues at coordinate 3,199,714 of QEPC01006872.1, forward strand.
ACCTCAGGATGTTCAGAAGCAGAACATCCTTATTCCACAGACATGCCTTACACTTTGAAGAAGGGGTAGGCAACCCCAGCCTACCCCTGATGGACACGTGTTCACTTGCCTCCCCTTTTGCATCTGTGGAGCAAAGCAACCACATCACCATATGGAGGTTCAAGTGTAATTCCAAGTTTTCCCTAGGTCATTTGGTTGGTACCAAGGAGGCCTGAATAGTGCAGGTACCTTGCTAACTCACAAAAACAGGGCTAGATTTGGAGGGGAAAAAGAAGGGGGTAGTGCTCAATCCTATCCTGGAGGTTCCAACCCTAGACACAGGTACATTGGGGGAGGGAAAGGAGAATTTAGCAGAGAAGCCAGTGGAGCTGCCCTAGCAGGCCCATGCTGCTCCAACACACATTGCCAGAGAGGAAGCACACACACGCACACACCCGTGCCCACCCACAACAGTCCCAGCCTTAACCCTGTCAGAGGTTAGGATTTCTGCTTTTGCCACACATCAGCTACTTGGCACCAGGGGTGTTTTGCCATCAAGAAGCTGAGACAAGTGGTAGCACCACCAGCACCCATCAGATTTTATCCAGCTAGGAGTTAGCAAAAGTGACAGGAACTAGACAGAGATGCTAGGTCTAAGCCCTGGCCCAAATTAAGCTCTGCGCAAGGAGGTAAAGTTGGACAAGCTACCCAGGATGTAAGCCTTTCTTGTAAGCGAATCCATGAATGTTAGAGGTGGAAGCGATCGCCTCATCTCACCCAACGCCTGCAGAACAAACCCTCCCTTCCTCCCTCCCCGCTCCGACAGTGCAGGAGTCTGGAGACAGACCATTCCTCTCCCCAAGGCCTGGGCAACAGAGCTCATTCACCACCCACCCCACCCAAGGCCTGGGGAGAGCTCTCCCTGCCCCCCAAAACAGACACCTCTCACCCACCTTAGACCACAAAGAACCCCACTTCCTCCCCTCAGCCCCCAAGCAAGACCGCTGGGGACACGCACCCTAGGAGCCCCACGCTATCCCTTCCCGCCGAGAACCCCACCCACCTTTGCTGCCAACGCTGCTATCGCTCGCTTCCGCCCTAGTTCAAATCTCCCGACAACGCCCCGCCGCTCTCTCATTGGCTGCCTCGCCCTGCCTTCTTGATTGGCTCTGGCCTCCCCATGAGCGCTCTTCCCCTGCGCAGTAGGAGCTAGGTGGCGCGCGGTGCGTGTTGGGAGTTGAAGTCCAGTTGTGGGGGAGGAAGAAAGAGTACCGAAAGCTGCGTCGCTCAAGGCAGGGACGTGCTGGAGGGGAACCAAGGGCTAGATTTATTTATTTATTTTAAATAAGGGACGTTCTGGAGCTACGTCAGAAAGCTAACTGTGCAATCTATCAACATCTGAAAGGATATGCAAGTTGTACACTTGCTTGTGCTCTATCCCTTGGGCCTCCAACAACGTATGCAAATGGTCCCAGAGTAGGAGCCACCGCTGCAAACCCAGTTTGTTTGCAGAGGTAATTACCTAATTTATCTTTAACGCTGTGTTTGTGTGAGTGCAAGCGGAGGCTAAAGTGAGTTAGAAGGTAACTAAGCACCCGCAACAACTGCTTGTGTGTACAAGCCTCGAGTATCTTCATGAGAAGGGGGCGGCACTTGGCTCTGCATTTCAGCAGAGGAAGGCAGAACAAAAACCAACAGCTAGAAATAAAAGTTGCCAATTGGAAAAGAGGTGCCAGTTTTTAACTCTGAATGACTAACCATTGAACTGGCTGCCTCAGAGAGGGGGTGGATTCTGGGTAGGCTGCCAGGTCTCCAGACTTTTAAAACTGGAGTTTCTCCATGCCAGACTTGGAGACTTAGCAACCTTAATTCTGGGTCACTGGGTTTGAAAGGGTCACTTAACCTCCAAATCAAGAGGCAGAGCCCTTCTAAAACAGACTTTAGCTAATACACTTTAAGGGGTCTGATCTGGTAACGAGGAATTGCATGGGCTGGTCAGAGCAGATAATCTTAGTGATCCCTTCTTGCCATACAGTATAAGAATCTAAAGCAATCTCTGTGTCCCCAGACAAGGTCATTGTCTGCACTACAGGGTGTCACTGTATTAGTGGAGTTCACTTTGGACTTAACCAAAAGAGTTAAATTATTATTATTATTTTATTTGTGTTTTGTGTGTGTGTATAAAAATCTCCAGCCATGTGCCTGGTGCTGGACAGTCCGATTAGGGACAGGTCTATGCCCCAAGGGGTTTACAACCGAGGCTGGATAAGGGAAGGGGTACATAGGGAGGGACAGGGATACAGTCATGAAGCTGAGACGTTGCAGGTGCACATGCTTAGCTTAGTTTAAAACGAAAAGGATCCTGAAGGAGCCTTGAATGTGTACAGTTTGTCAGGACACAGCTTCCCCAAGACTTTTGAGCACTTGTCATGAGAAAAATCAGGTTCAGTTGTGGATGGTTGATTTATTTATTGAATCTCATCTTGGTTAGTATATCTGAATCTATGTGGCATCCAGTTCTCACATAATTTCTCTGATTCAATCAGAGGCAGTGTTAAAACAGAAGCAACATTCTGAATGGTGAGCTGATTCTCCAGGATCTTTAGAAGGGCTCAGACTAGCTATCAGGAGCAGGGAACAGTGAGCTGATCCTCCAGGGTGCCTAGAAGGGGTGAGACCAATGATCCTGGGGAATTGCTATTAATTAATAACTCTGTATGAGATGATGGGGGACCCATGTTGTGAGAAGCATGTGGACAAGGGAGAGACCCAGTAGATATAGTGTACCTGGATTTCCAGAAATCATTTGATAAAGTCCCTCATGAGAGATTTGTGAGAAAATTTAAAAGTCATGGGATAGGTGGTACTGTCTTACTATGGATCAGAAACTGGTTAAAAGATAGAAAGCAAAGGGTAGGACTAAATGGTCAGTTTTCACAATGGAGAGATGTAAAAAGTGATGTGCCCCAGGGATCTGTTTTGGACCAGTGCTGTTTAATGTATTCATTAATGATTTGGAAAAGGGTGTTAAGAGTGAGGTGATCAAATTTGCAGACGACACCAAGTTATTCAAGGTAGTTAAAACACGAGCAGACTATGAGGAACTGCAACAGGATCTTACGACACTGGGTACCTGGGCATCTAAATGGCAAATGAGATTTAATGGGGACAAGTGCAAAGTGATGCACATAGGGAACAATAATCCAAACCATGCATACATAATGCTGGGTACTAAGCTAGGAGTTACCCCTCAGGAAAAGAATCTGGGGGCGGTTGTGGACAATACAATGAAATCCACAATGCAGTGTGCGGCAACAGTCAAAAAAGCAAACAGAATGTTTGGAATTATTCGGAAGGGAATAGAGAATAAAACTGAGGATGTCATAATGCCTCTATACAAATCAATGGTGCGACCACACCCCAAATATTGTGTGCAGTTTGGTCGCCCCATCTCAAAAAAGACATCCTGAACTAGAAAAGGTGCAGAGAAGGGCAACAAAAATTATCAAGGGCATGGAAGGGCTCCTGCATGAGGAGAGGCTTGGTAGGCTGGGGCTCTTCAGCAGCAGAGACAACTGAGAGGAGATATGATAGAGGTCTATAAAATCATGAGTGGGATGGAACTAATAAACAAGGAGCAGTTATTTACCCTCTCAGCTAGTACTAGAACTAGGGGACACTCCATGAAACTCATGGGTGGCAATTTTTAAAACAAATAAAAGAAAATATTTTTTCACTCAGTGTATAATTGGGTTGTGGAATCTACTGCCAGAGGCTGTGGTAAGGGCCAGTACTATAGCTGAGTTTAAAAGAGGTTTGGACAATTTTCTGGAAGATAGATCCATTAGCAGCTATTAGCCAGACAGGATCAGGGAACATGACGGGAGCTGGGGGAAAACAACAGGGAATGGATCCCCCATTGTGACCTGTTGGGTGCTTCTCCCAAGCCACAGTGATTGGCCCCTGTCGGAGACAGGATGCTGGGCTAGATGGACCATTGGTCTGACCCAGTATGGCACTTACGTTCTTATGAATTTACGCAGGGCCCAGTAGGGATCTGAAATAGGGAACATCACTTCAAATATGGAGTGGCTGGTAAACATTCCTAGGTGCATGTGCCATTCTGCCTCAGTCTCCCCAGCATTCTCCATCAGGAAAGTCTGGGGCAGGCAGGTCAGGATGGGGCTGATCTGTTGCCCACTGAACATAAAGACCTGTGTGGGTTTCCAGGAGAGGGGGATAGGATTCCATAGGAATAAACATGGAGGGAGGTTGATAGATGGACAGACAGCTCTTGATATGGCCTGGCAGCCTCCCAAATGCTTCAGTTTCTCCTTCACTTGTCGTCACTCCAGGCTCCTCATTTGAGAGAGGCCTTCGTCAGCCACCTCTCCATTCGCTCAGCTTTTTGCTGTCTCTAAACCAGCAGACTCTTCCATCCCGGTGGCTTGCTGAGGCCTAATTCAGTCTGACAGCCCATGCCTCGTTTCATGCTGGTCTGAGGGCGCTTGAATCACCGGCAGCTAGTTTGGAACAGCAACCTAGGCAGCCAGTGCCAGCTCTGTGGGTCAGTGCGCCTGCTGGAGGGGGCTGAGAAGCAGAAGAGTGGCTCACCCACCCTTCGCTCTGCCGGAAAGCTGGAGCACTCCGGGATGTGCAGCTCCCCAGCTGTGATCTGAGCAGGTGTCCTTTTGTCCATAGCTATTGAGGGAGTTGAAAGCTCTAGCATGCCAGGTTTTGTCTGCTATGCTCCCTGCTCTTCTCCCACCAAGCCTTAGGCATTCCAGCACCCTGGGGATGGGGGGAGAACTGCCTTCCTGGGTGTTGTGGCATCTTTCTTCCACTTGCGCACGCCCCAAAGTCCCAAGTTCTCTTCCATGAAGAGGTTTCCCTCCAGCTACAGGTCAGAACGGCTGGGAAGTGCCAGTGGGAATGAGGTGGGGGTGTAATTTTAGTGAGGGACAGGGGACACTCATAGATCAAATCCCTGAAACATCTGGGGAGGTGGGAGACAGACCTCCCCCATCCCCACTGTGCCCCTTCATGTGACTATAGTGGAAGGAAGTTGTACCTAGGTGGATGGGAAGGGGGCAGCAGGGAGACATGAGAGGAGTCGGAGATACATTCAAAGTGAACTATAAGGGGAGAAGGCACCTGAAGAATGTATGGAAGGAGAGGCTGGGGAAGAATGTATGGAAGGAGAGGCTGGGGAAGCAATGACACAGCTGGGGGCTCAGGCATGGAGCAAGAGAGTTGCTTTATTCTCTCTCTCTCCTCTCTGAGCTTGCATTTATTCCTAGTTCGTGGCTACTGATCCAGTTTGGTGAGAGCCTGCTCTAGCTTTGCACATTTCAGTGTTGTCCGCTTCTTCTGTGCAGGGCTCTGTAGTAGCAGTGCTCCCACAGACCCACCTTTAGCCAGACCCACTTTGCCCCTGCAGTGCTGATGCTAAAACAAAGAGAAGCTCTTTTGACATTTCTGCCTCCAAGCCTGTGGGGGAATCTATGGAGAGTAACTGAGGCAACTATGGAGCCAAACACTTCCAGTGGATAAAAGAGGGAAGGAAAATAGAGGTTACTTACCAGTAACTCTGTTCTTCGAGAGAGCTCCGTGAATTCTCATTAATGGTATCTACTTCCTGGCAGAGTAGAGCCTGGAAAAGACTAGAACAAGGTGAGGGCTCCTCCCTCCTCTCCCCCCCCCCCCC
>QEPC01006872.1:3224005-3246766 GCA_003113815.1 Sphenodon punctatus
GGGGGGGGGCTGGGACTGCAGGAGGGAGCGCTGGCGGGTGAGGACAGTCAGCTGGACCCAGGCGAGTCGGTGAGGCCATACAGAGAGCCGGACCCAGGCATCGGGGAAGGCAACCACAGAGGGGAACACCGGGTGCGGAGGCAGACAGGGGGCCCCAGAGGGGGCCTGGGGCCACAGGCAGGGGCAGCAGCACCCCGGGAAGCAGGCAGCACAGCAACATGGCAGAGAGAGCAGAGAGGGATCTGCAAGCGGTACCTGGCCCCCAGGTGGGGGCTGGAACCCACATGGGGGCAGGCAACCAGGGGCCGGGAGTCGGTCAGGCCATGCAGAGAGCCGGACCTGGGCACCGGGGAAGGCAACCACAGAGGGGAACACCGGGTGCGGAGGCAGACAGGGGGCCCCAGAGGGGGCCTGGGGCCACAGGCAGGGGCAGCGGCACCCCGGGAAGCAGGCAGCACAGCAACATGGCAGAGAGAGCAGAGAGGGATCTGCAAGCGGTACCTGGCCCCCAGGTGGGGGCTGGAACCCACATGGGGGCAGGCAACCAGGGGCCGGGAGGCATACCGGGACTCACAGCCAGCTGCCCCCAACGGGGCTAGGGGGCAGGTGTCCCGCCCAGTGAACCAGGTGGGCCAATGGATCATGCCCCGGTGATACCCCAACAAGGACATGTGGTGGGCGATCAGGTAGTAGGCCTCGAAGGGATCCTGCATGGACAGCCCCAACTGCACATCCGAACGGGACCATACGCCTGACAGCGCCGACAGCTCTGCCACGGTAGGCTCATACACACAGCAGTCAGCAGCAGGGGGCCACGGTAGCTGACCCAGCTCCAACAGCCGGTGATACACCGCCTCATGAGAGCACTGGTACCCACGGGCCCCGTGAACACAGACAAAGTAGGACACGGCCCCCCTCCTCAAGGTAGATCGTGTACGTGGCCAGGCTGCACACAGACAGGGCAGACACGGTCTCTGCCGCCAACCAGGCCACATGAGAGCACCTCATCTCCGGGATGGGCCCATCGGGAAAGGGAACCAGACCCAGCGTCTCTGCATGCAGCCAGCAATCCCAAGCGCTCGCCTCATAGCCGAAGTAGCGAAGCCCAGAGCTCAGGCTTGCATAAGCACCCGACTGGCTGTCCGAGCAGCCCAGGAGCAGCTGGACAGCTGGGGTATGCCACAGGTCACACAGGGCCATGGTCTTGCGGAAGGTCCAGCTATGGGGGGCCCCATGGGGGCCAGGAAGCGGGAGCCCGGTGGAAGCACAACCAGCCATGGTCCAGCCAGACAGGGAGAACAACACCACGGACAGGGGGGCACACATTCCCCGCAGGGCCAGGAGGGGGGTGAGGGGTCCCAAGGACAAGCTAGGTGGCCATGGGCCACAACAATGTAGAGCAACAGAGCGAGGCATGGGGTGCGGACCCGGCACAGCTGCAGGAAACAAGCGCCCAGACAGGAGCGCTAATCAGGCCGGCAAGGACACGTTGTTGCAAATGGGGGGGGTGATGCCAGAAAGCACAGAGCTGCAACAGTAACGCACAGCCACGCGCACCCATCCGTGTGCCAGGCCCAATGCAAGGACAGCAGGTGCACCCAACCGAACTCCCAGGGACACCCGCCCCACAGTGGGAGGCCTGGGCAGCTGGGGGCGGGGCACCGGCCGACCCAACCCATTACCGGCCCGGCATATCCCACCCCCAACCCTAGGGGCTGCCAACACCGTGGAGCGGGACAGGGCGGCCGCCTACTGGATGCACCTCGCGCTCGCAGCCGTATGGTATCACGCCTACACCGATCAGCTGCGCATCCGTACCACAGGGGTGCACCTGGGCACCTGGCTGCAGGTTTCCGTGGCCTGGAGCGCTTCACAGTCCTGCAGGGCCCACCATGGCCGCAGGTGAGCCCTGGCCCGGCTCAGGGCTCAGAGGGTGTCTGGGGCTGACCAGCAGGCCGTGAGCCGGGCCGGAGACAGGCAACAGCGATCCGTGAGGCAGCCAGGCGCCTCCAATGGGGGAGGGAGGCCTCGCACCGGGCCGCCCTGCTTGCTATGCCCATTGACAAGCGGATATGGGTCACCCAGCGGGCACAGGGGTGGTGGGCCAGGGTGCTGGCCCAGTGGGACGAGGCAGCCTGGAGGACCCACTTTAGGATGGACAAGCTCACCTAGCTGTGGCTCGCTGAGCTCCTCACATCCTGGCAGGAGCACCAGCACACACCCCATGCGGACCCCCATCCCCATGGTCCAGCAGGTGGCCATTGGGGTCTGGGCCCTGGAAACGCCTGACTCCTGCCGGTCCATCTCCCAGCACTTCGGGGTCGGCCTGAGCACCGTTGCCTGTATCCTCCAGGATGTCTGTGAGGCTGTGGAGGGCGCGCTCCTGGACAGAGCAATCCAGCTGGTGGACCAGGGGGCTGTGATGGCCCGGTTCGCAGCCGGAGGCTTCTCCAACTGCATGGGCGCCGTGGACGGCACCCACATTGAGATACTCCGTCCCTCCGCAGGGGAGGCCGCAGAGTATATCAACAGGCATGGGTATCACTCACTGCAGCTGCAGGCGGTTGTGGATCACTGGGGCCGGTTCATAGACATCTTCACGGGACACTCCGGCTGCAGTCACGATGCCTGGATCATGACCATCTCCCCCTTCTATGCCCGGATGTTCCGGGGGGACTTTGCTGACATGGGGATGAGCTGGATCGAGGGGGTACCAATGGCCCCCTGTATCCTGGGTGACCCAGCCTATCCCCTCACCCGGTGGCTGATGAAGGTGTACCCGGTCGCCCGCAATCCTGTGGAGGCACTGTACAATTCCTGCCTGTGTTCCAGCAGGACCGTGGTGGAGCAGGCCTTCGGGGCCCTCAAGCAGCGCTGGAGGAGCCTCGCGGGCTGGCTGGACTACACTGTGGAGACCTCGACCCTGGTGATCGGGGCCTGCTGCCGGGTGGTGACCGCCCTCACGCCTCGGCCTCCCGGCTGATATGCCTCGCCAGGGCATCTCAGATGCGCTTGGTATAACAGTACTCCCTCGGGTTGTCAGCGTTATACAGAGGCACAGGGCCGGGGAGGGGGGGGGGGCGGATGGGCTCGGGGTATTCCAGGGCTGCCCCTCGGTCTTGCACACGTTGTGCAGCACCCCCGTGGTGCCCCCCGTGGGATCCCAGGGCCAGCCCCTACACGGGAGCCGACCCCCACCCCACCCTGTCAGCCATGAATGGTTGCAGGAGGCGGTACTGTGGCACATGCTTTTATTTCACCCCCTATTTACAGGTGCACCTGATCCCCTCCTCCACCCCCCTCCGACCCCCACCTCCATAGTACCCCCCCCGCAGACTGCCCTTCCCCTGTCCCCCCTCCCCCCACGTTTCCGGGGACACCCCCTCGAGCGCCCGGTGGTCGCCACGGAGCTCTGGGAGCTCTCCTCCCCCCCCCACTGTCTGTGTCCCCTGAAGTGTCCTGGGATGCCTCGTGAGCCGGCAGGGCGGCCGGCGGTTGGGGGGAGGGAGCTGCTGCTGCTGTTGTCCCTCCGCCTCCTCCATCCGCAGCTCGACCCCCGCCTCCCCCTCCTCCGCCTGCACTTCCTCCGGAAGCTCCGGAAGCATGGTTGAAATTGACTCCATGTGGGTATTGACCGTGGTGAACATCTGGCGGCCACCGAACAGACGTTCAGGGCGCTTTGGCCCCACCGCGGGATTGACCGTGGGTCACTGTGGTTGAGTGTGATCTCGTAAAGTTTGAAAATACCCAAAGAGTTGTTCAATTTGAGAGAGAGAGAGAACAGAAACCCCTCCTTGTGCTAATCAGCTGGCAGTCAGGCACTGGTGACATGGCCTACCAGCCGGGTACTGGGTGCGGTGATGGAAGCCTTCACTGACAAACTCAGGCAGGTGCAGAGGAGGCTCTTTTAGGAGAAGGAGAAAACTTTTTCCTCTTCTTCAGGTGTGTTTAGTGCAGCTGATGGTGGCTGGATTGACAGTTCTGCAGGTTCACGGCTCTATTTAGCTAGAGCACAAGCAGCAGTTAGCGCAATTTCATCACTCAGCCCAAAGCTAAGGGAAATTACAGCGGAATTGAAACTGGGTACTGCACAAATACAGAGGCACCGATCCTGGCTGGAGCGCTTTCAGGAACAGACCCACAGTGAGAAAAGGCACTCATTCTAAAGTTAATGGTTTCCCAAAATTATGTCTTTGTGTGACCCCATTTTGAGTTTTGAATCCAACTCTGTGACCCCAGACAGTGGTAAAGGCCTGCAGGGTATACCAGTCAGGATCATGACCCCCATCAGCTGATGGATTGACCCCTCTTGAACCCATAGTTTGGGAATCTCTGCCCTAAAGAGCTTACAGTTGGGGGAGCAACTAGAATTTTCACCTCCACACTGTTCCCCATCAGAGCTGGATTGACTATTATGTTAGGAAATGGGCAAGTGGCTAGAACTCCTGCCTGGGACATGGATTTAATCCCCATTCTGGCATATTGTCTCTTCAGAATAAAAAAGTTTCACTGAGCCTATGAGCAGAGACTGGGTGTTCCCAATATGAGTACTGTGCTAGTAAACAGGGAGCTGTTATTTACGCTTTCAAATAATACAAGAAAGAGCTGTATGAAACTAACTGGCAGCAGATTTAAAACAAACAAAAGGAAGTACTTTTTCACTCATCATACAATAACTTCTGGAGCTTGTTGCCAGAGGGGGGTGTTAAGGCCAACTGTGTAACCAGAATTAAAAAAGGATTGGACAAGTTCTTAGAGGTTATGTCCATCAATTGCTGTTAAACTGATCAGGGGATGAGACCTCTGATTTTCAAGGGCTGGGAGTGAACAGCAGGAAATGGATCACTCCATTGCAACCTGTTATGTACTTCTCTGAGGAAGACAGGATACTGGGCTGTTGGTCTGACTCTGCCCATTTTTAAATGGGATGTGCCCACACAGGTCCACCTGTCACCCCCCACCCCCAAATGACCATCTGACGGCAGCATGGTTGGGTGCGTGTTCCCGTGACCCACGCACCGCCCACTCATGTCCACACACGGAGCATCAGGGGGAAATCGAGGATGTTCCATGCGGGGACAGGAGTGGGCAGTGCGTGGGTATGGGCACACACCCATCCCTGGCCCATTTGATTCCCCCCACTCAGTCACCGAACGTGTGTGGGTGCTCCACGCAGCGCACACGGACCGTCCCCCCCAGCCATGCCCATTTAAAAACAGCCTCTGTGGCACTTCTTATGATCCTTATGCTGCAGCCTAGGGGCTCCCAGCATAGGGGTCCCAGGGCCCAAGTCAGCCAGCGTGTGTATGGTTGCCTAGCCCCACAGGGAACCTGATTCTAGGCACTGCTGGCAAGGCAGTGAAGAGACTGTATTAACAGTTTTAAAAAAACTTAAATGCACAAGTTTTCTTAAAATACAAAAAAACACAAACAAATTCAGTACAATTACAATTCAAAAAACCTTCTACTCCATACTGTGCAACAAAACATAAACGCCAAAAAACACATAAATTATTTCAGAATTTGAGCAATATTTAATATTTTATCCTCATCAACATACATGTAATATATGTACTTAATTCCTTACCATACATACTTTAATTCATTTTTATCAATAACTAACCTTTCACATTTTCCCATTATTGAACTTTAATTTATTATCATAATTTGACAAGGAATTTTTTTTAGAGTGCATTAAGTCTGTTTCTACAGAACTTCATTCTGTACAATGAATTGTATAATGTTGTCTCCACTCACATTCTTGTGAGTGTAGGTTGGGGGGGGCAGGGCGGGACTCAGGATGTTGCAGGGGGNGGGGCTCAGGGTGGGGGTTGGGGGGCAGGTCAGGGAGACTGTGGGGGGCAGCAAGCTGGCTCACACATCGGGGGGCAAGATAGTAGGGGTGGCTGCACCACCACGAGGGGGCCTGGCAACAGCAGCAGCCAATGGAGCTCGCAGGGGGACACCGACACAGCTGCTTCCCCGGTTCTCCGACAGGAGAGAGGAGCTCATCTGCGCATGTGCGAGCCTGCAGAACCGATTTTTTATTCAATAAGAACTCGGTTTTGGCTGCACCAATTACTATCCTATTTCAGAAGCACTTGTTATTGATCTCATGCTGCAATCCTGTGAAGTCTGGGGGCTCAACTCATCCAGGGGGAGGAGATATTGATGATTCAGAATCGTGAGGACATTGTGCATTTTGACCACAACCAATTAACGTTTAAACAGTCATAACATTTTATTTTCCCTATGGATCTTCTTCAAACTTTATGCATATGATGGTCCTCACAACTTATAGCCATGGATAAATTTTCAGCAATGTAGCTCAAGCGGTTTCCTCAAAATCGGGGCTTTAGCAGTCCCCTGTTTATAATGGAGCGTGGTTGTGCATTTAAGTTTCAGGCAGCTACTGCTGCCTGAAAATTTGCAGCTGCCGTGCAGACACAATCCCAATGGAGAGGAAGCAGAGTGCCAAGAACAGCACTGGACCAGCCACTCCCCTGCCCTACTCATTCTCCCCCAGCTCTCATACGGGCAGGTTCCCCAAGCTACACACACTCTAGGTGGCTGAGATGGGAGCCCCAAAGTAGCCCTCACATCCTTTAATATGGCCCCAAAGCTTCCTGCAGACTCCTGTAATCTTCTCTGCTCCCTTCCTCTGCTTATGCCCCCCTCACCTTACCACCTGTTTCTGCTGCTCCCCCTCTCTGTGGACCGTGGACCCTCTGTGGGTGGTGGAGGGGAGAAGGAAGGGAGATGGAGGTGGTGTAGCTCTGCCTTCTGTCCCGCTGGGGATGGGATCCTTGAAAAGTAGCTATTGGTGGAAAGGAAGGAAGGAAGGGAGGCAATGCTGCATGTTTGGTCCCAGGGTGTGCTCATGGGAGGGGATGTATCCATCCAGGTCCTGAAGCCTAGATCTGTGCTTTAGCCCATCTGGCAATGGTTAACACTTCCCATCCAACAGTGCAAAGGTTAATAATCAGTATCTTTCTCCCTGTTGTACAGAAGGGGAAAACTGAGACAGAGAAGTGACCCAGGAAAAGAGTTAGAAACAAAGCCCAGTGGTATATTAGAAGGCAGGACACCCAATTTCCAAGATAGTCCCCTTATCTTGCCAAGCCTCCTCCTGGCATACTCTTCCTGCACAATGAGCCAGGGCAGCATCCCCCCCCATGCCAGTCCCGCTGTGTTATGATCAAGCACAGCCCGGAGGTTAAAGGCGCAGCGGCACTGGCGGCCAGCCAGGCATTAATTACCGCTTTCTCATCACATTTTACAGCTGACATCCCAATTTGCTGGTGCTCCCAAGCCCTGGCTCTCCAGTAATGAGTCCCAGCTCCAGCCTCCGCTTACTTAGTATTTTGCCTTCCCTGTTTAATTGGGTCTGAGGAAACGGGGGAACATTCTGCTCCCAAGGAGTCTCAGCTGTACCCAGGGGTAGCAACAGTCTGGCTGCGCTGGATGGGGGAATGGGAGATGCACAGCTCTGCTTTCCCAGTGCAGAGAGGGAAAGGGCAGAAGGAAGGAGAGCAAGTGGGGAGCGGGGTGCATGGATCTGCACAGCCCCTTGGCCCTCCCAGAATGCCACTTGCACTGCAGGTGTGGGAGGGCATTCCTGTCCCCCCTAGGGTCATGTTTGGTGAACAAGTGAGGTCAAGGCCAGGAGGCTGAAGTCTCAGGTTGCATTCAGGCAAACCTTTTCTCCTCTCTTCAATTGCTTAGGTGAGATTGTAATCTCACTTTTTAATTGTTTCAATGTTCTCTTCCCCGACTTTAAAAGTTCCCCCCTATTACTGTGGCCGCCATTGCGAGTTATCCCATATATGCTGCACAGCTCTGCACTGACTCTATAGTGCAGACTGACAGCAGGCTTAAACCTTTCACACATTACAAAAAATGTGGAAAAAAGGGGACTCCCCCTTGACTTAGCGTTTCATCGAATGCAGTCTGTATCAGGAATGATCCAAATTTATGGTAAAAGGATGAAGAGGAAGTCAGCTCAGCAGGAGGAAATCAAGGCTGGTCCTAGACAAGAAAAAGACTGGAACCTGGCTGAAATAGGGCCAGTGAAGAACTGGCACAAGGACGGGGCTGGATCAGAGGCAGAATCTCTGGTTGAAGCACAGACAAGAGCAGGGTCCAGGCCAGGTGGCCAGTGAGTTGCTTTGTTTCTGTTGCCCTCCTTATCTAGCCCAAGGCAACCAATGGCTGGCCATTCAGGGTGGCCAGCAGGGGAATAAGCAGTTGAGGCTACTGCTTTTAGGGTTGCTATATATGCAAATGTTTTGAGGACACTTGTGAGAAATACAGGTTGCAGGGCTGCATTGGCTCCAATGCAGCTCTGCAACCTGTATTTCTCATAAGTGCCCTCAAAACATTTGCATACATGACCACCCTATGCTAGAGACAGTTTCCTGGTGGCAGTGAGGTCAGAGCTTCTGCTTGGGGCCTTGGGTTTGAGTCTGACAAAGTCTTCTTGCACTCTAGAGACGCCAATGTAATTAAACTCAGGGCAGGTGGGGGATCAGGAGGTGGGAGACAGTGGTGTAGCAAGGCTTGGCAGGCCTGGGATCATGTCCCAATTATGCCCCCCCCCCAAGGGCAAGGACATGGGGTCTCCCTAAGAGGGGGCTTCTGGCTAGCCTTGGCCTCCCACTGCAAAGATGGTGGCACTGCCCTGGCTCCCTGCAAGACCCACCCCCCCTGAGCAATAGCAACCACACCAGAAAGGAAGATTTAAGAATAGGCAGAGTATGAGCAGCACTCCACCCTGCCCACTTGGAAAATTTCTAGCATTGCTCAGGCTGTTTGCAAGGAGCCCCTCTGGAGTCCAGGGCCCAGACTCAACTGAGCAGCTCCCTCACTCTGTGGTAGTTACACCCCTAGTAGGAGAGCCTCTTCACCCCACCCCTTTCTGACATGGCTATGCTCTCTTTCCAAGCATCCTGATGTCATGGTGCTTGAAAGGGTGGTGAGGCCATGCCAGGAGTGTAGGACAGGGATGGTTCTCTCTACTACTTAACATACAGAAAAGCACGTTCAGCTTCTATGCCCTCCAGAGGCATAGTTATCACTGATGCAGGTAGTGCAGCTGCACCCAGACCCATGAGCTTGGGGGGACTCATGCAGATGGGTCCTCCCTCTGGCCACTGTCCAATCTCTGATTCTGCAGCAACTAGACAGACACAGGGATGCACAGAGACGGACAGAGAGGACTCCCCTTTTCCCAAACTCTGTCAGGCCAGTGTTAGGAATTCATTTAAACACACTAGGCTCTGTTAAAAGGTTTTTTAATGTGTAATTCATGAATAAAACATGCAGTGCTAGATTATACTCAGAGTGTAGTAATCAAATAAACATATCCAGTAACACAGATCTACCTGAACTAGGATTTCCTAACTATTCTCTTACTCATGCCAGAGTCTAAAGAATATCTCAGTCCATTGTCAGCTGTGATGGTAAAGTTGAGCACAAATTTTGGAAGTTCCAAAGAATCAAGTTCCTTACTCCATGCTGTCTGATCCCAGACCTTTCTGGCTGTTGGATCCTCTTCACAGTTGAAGATGGCAGAATGGTAATTCTTTCTCCTTGTTGGCCCACTCCTTCAATACTTTCTTGATGGATCATGGCCCTTTGTCTGGTTTCCCTGTTACCTCTCAGGTGGGGATGCGAGCTGGGTCACACAGTCATGGTGCGAGTGTGAATGTGAATTTGCAAATCAATGGCTGTTAATCAGTGCCTCAAGAAGGTGTTAGACAGTTTCCTGATTTCCCAATTTCATTCATGCAGTGACTTCTCAGTTCTCAGTTTACACTACATATGTGCAATGAGTTTTCATATCTCAGTTTACACTGCATATATGTTGCATTAACCATTTCCTTGACATATATGTTACATATATGTTTTACATGTATCCCAGGACACTCTTGCAGCAACCGCCACCTCCAAGGAGGAAGTTATGTAACTGACAACTGCTGCAGTTGCAGAGCTGTGGCAGAGCATCTCAGAGGTGGTGCAGAACTTGCTGGTGTTGGTGAGGGCCAACTGGTAGAGGGTGCATGGATGGGGACCCAGGGGACCCTGCCTCTCCAGGGATCAGGCCTCCACACAGAGCTTGGTGTGTGTGCCCTGCTTTCCTGGGGGCATGTGGAAGGGGAGCGCCAGCCCTGTCTGTCTGGACATCATGGTTGGGGCACACCCTGCATCTCTGGAGATCTAGCTGGGCAGGGAGGGCTCAGTTTCTGCCAGTCCCTGGCTCTACTGCCTACACTGGCTGGGCACTCTCCTTTCTCTCCTTGGAGAGCTCAGCAGCACCCTGGCCTTGCCAAACAGCACAGCAAAATTTGGTCCAGGACAGTGTGTGGGAGGAGAAGAGCAGGAAGATCATGGAATCATAGCATTGGAGTCATCTAGTCCAACTGCCTACTTGGATGCAGGATGTCTACAGTTAACATCCCCGAGAGGGCTGTCCAGTCCAGCCTCTATTTTAAAACCTCTACAACCTCCACAGGCAACTTGTTCCATTGCCTCACAGCTCTTACTGCTTGGAATTTTTTTCTGATATGTAATTGAAATCTACCTTCCTGTAATTTGGGCCCATATCTGCCCTCTGTAGCAACGAAGAACAGTTCTTTGACATGTTCTTTGTGGCAGCTCTTTAAATATCTGAAGACTGCTAACATGTTTCCCCATAATCTTATTTTTTCTAGGCTAGACATATCCAGTTCCTTCATCCTTTCCACATAAGACTTGATTTCCAGGCCCTTTATCATCTTTGTTGCCCTCGTCTGAACTTGCTTCAGTTTGTGAATGTTCTTCTTAAAATGAGGCACCCCAAATTGGGCAAAATATTCTAGGGCCTTACCTAGATATTCTAGGTAAAAGTCACAGCTGAGGGGTGGGGTGGTGGAGATGGGTGGAGGGACTCACGTACCGGTTGGTAAGTGGGCCAGGATACAAACGGACGCAGTCCACTCAGGTCACATGAGAGTCACGTGAGGTTCGCAGCGCGCACGAACCAGGTCCCCACCCATCTGGGCCTCCGCTCAGCAAACAGGATCACTGTTCAGACGGGCAGCCCTACACTCATTGGAGGGAAACCATGCCCACCCCCCAGCATGACTTGGCAATATGGCGGACTGAGGGCAAACGAAGCCATGGCTGATGTCACTGCCCATACCCAACGAGACTCTGTGCAGAGGAGGAGGGACAGGGGAAGGCACACAAAGGCAAGCCACTAGAGACAGGTGTAGCACAGAGGAAACTACGGACGAAGGGAAGACCAACACAGGCTGCAGATGAACGAAAGGCAGGCATTTAGTGCAACAGGGTGAACAATCCAAAGGCAGATGGATCAGCCAATCAAGACACCCCACCAGGCAGGGAGTCCAGTCCCGAACACACGCCCCACACAGCAGAGTCCAGGACAAACACAGGCAGTTCACAGGGTCCTGTTCCAAGGGGGATCACTGATGTAGGTGCAGGCGAAACGATCCTGGAGCCACAAACAGCAGGTCTGACACAGGCAGCCCAATGAGTGATGAACCGGGGGGGGGGAGCGGGAGGTCAGCTTTCCCACCCCCTGCCTTTCATTTTAGCTGCCCCCCACGGACTGACTTATTGTCCCCTCTTGCAGTGGATGCCCTCCACGCCCATTTCCGACTTGGCCCTGCCACCTCCTCCTCCAGTTGCTTCTCCTCAGGAGCTGTTTGTTCCCGCTGACATGTGGGGCATGCTGTTGGTCATGCCATTCAGGGGCTACTTGGTAAGCTCATTATCTGATGTACCTGACCTTGGCATTTCCCCGTCTCTTCTAACATCATTGCCTATTATATGAGGGGTCTCCTGTACCCCCTCCCCGTTCCCACTGGTACCATGCAGCACATCACCACTAGCTACCTCCAGAGGCTGAGTTGGTGGGGTTGGTCATGCTTCATTGGGGGCCAGGGAGTCTATGGGGGAGCCAGGGTTTGCTGCTGTGGAGGGACCGGAAGTGCATCCCTTCATTACCACCCCATTGTCAACTTACCTTACATGATTGCTGCACCTTCTTGTCCTCCTCCCACCCCCAACTGATGATGACCGTGGTCTCCTCTAGGGACCAGGGCATGCCCTTAGGGGTGGGGTGGGGGAGCAGGTTGAGCAGCTGGGGCTCACGCGAGGGATATGGTTGGGGTGGTTGTGGAGCTGTTGCCCGCCATGTGATGGAAAGACATACCTGTCTGCTGTCATCTGGCTCTTCCTCTGCAGCTGCTCTCTAAGGGCACCATCGCCAGTCCCTCCCTAGGGTCCCGCTGGCTATCAGGGGGGAACATAGCCATGTCCCGCCTGGTTCTTGGGATGGGGGGGAGGGAGGGTAGCTGTGCTGGTGCTTGGCTGTCAAGGGACATGGTGGCTGTCAGTTGTCACGTTGCTCCCCCTCCACGGCCCCTTGCAGGATCATCCCCTGCCCGGAGTGCAGTGTGCATATGTAGGTGTCACCATGTCTGTCCATAGCGGTGGCTCACTCTTTTTTGGGGTTGTGGCCATGGTGATGTGGGAGCCAGTGCATCCATTTCTTTGGGTGCGTTTCCTTTAAGGGCTCCTGTCCTGGCTGGAAACATATCGGGGGGGGAATCGGTTGCCAGCTGGGAGTTGTGCCTCTCTATCCCTCACGTGGCCTTTTCTCCATGGTTTTGGCAGACCTGTCCTACGTGTGGGTGTGTTGCTCTGTGCACATAGTCTGGTAAGTAGTGAACACCCATCTCCACCCATGCCCACGCACAGAATAACCTGGCTTTTCCCCCCCGATGCCCTGTGCACATTGATGGGTGGGGATGCGTAGATTGCAGGAGTGCGCACCCACTCACCACCTCTTTCACATGAGCACTCCCCTGGCCCACGGGTACGATGGGTTGACATGCATGGGGGCATCTAGTTTAAAAATGGCCTCGGGGAGGTCTGACCAGTACTGAACAGAGTGGAATTATATTCGATGTGCTCTGAGTGACTAGCCCTTCCCAGATCTTCTTGTCAGGCTCATCACTGCCCTCATCACCATTAGAGCCAGGAGTAGGTGGAGTTTCCAATCTTGGGGGGGAGAGTGACATTCCATCTTCTGCACCAGGGCACATTCCCAACCCAGTTATACCATTGTGCCCTTAATCCAAGCAGCCAGCACTTCCTCAGCCACTAAGCTCTGGAAGACAAAGAATAAAACTCAAAACAAAACAAAACAAAACAACAACAAAATAAAGAAACCCACAAGCCTCTCCCCCGGATTATCATTGCTAAATGTCCACATGCCCAATGAAGCAAACAGTCAGACAAGAAAGATGCTCAAACTGCTCAATCAACAATTCATACAGCAAGAAATAAATAAGCTAGTACCAAGCTGGGCTGCTTAAGATCTCTTCCCAGAGCAATTACACTAGGAGACTACCTCATTGTAGCAAAATGTTAAAAACAAACGCAGACTCTTGGCAATGCTAGAGACCACAATTCAGAGGAGAGACCTAGGAGACACAAAGTATGTTCCAGGCCCAGAGAAGCAAGTCTGTGCAAAAAGGAAGAGACTAAAACAGAGACTAATTGCCTCTACCAGTGTCCTAAATACAAGGAAGTGAGGAAGATACTTCTCCAAACTCCCAGGAATTGGACAAGGATTCCCATATAAAAAAAAAATTAAGAGAAAGAAACTGTGTCTGATCTGTTTCCTGTAGGAAAGGAGAGAGATGGCAGAGGCAGCGGGACTTGTGCTCTGGAGCAACCTGCCACTGGATGAGGAATAGACAGTAACAGGCAACAGACACAGATGTTTTCAGGTCCCAGTTTGGGAGCCTGGGTCCTGCCTAGCCCCGTTGGTACTTGCAAAACCCATAAAATGTGCCATGCCAATAAATAATCTTTAAATTTAATTGAATCCATCCCTACCCAGTGCCATATGTTAGGAGCAGAGAACCCCCAGCCTGTGGGCCACATTCACCCTGCCTCTTTAATCCAGACTACAAAATATGGGTGGCGGCGGGCCTGCCAGTCCCTGCTCACCTGCAGACTGGAGAACGTACTACTGGCATGTCTTGTCCACTCCAATGGGCCCCAACTGGCACTCCCTGTCCCCTACTCAGTGCACTCTGCTCCTCCACCCCAACAGGCCCACCCCTCCTTTCCCAGTGCACCCTGCTCTATGGAGGGCCCCGCCTCAGTATGCTCCCCTGCCCTATGTCTTTCATTCAAGATCCTACATCACCACAGCCCCAGGACTTAACTCAGATGGCGGGGAAACCAAGATGCAGAGAGAAAAAAGCAATTGTTAGAATGTCAGAGTTCCAGTCACCCACTTGAACACACTGTCAGCCTGCCAGAGCCATGGATATAAGCTTCCTGTCTTGCACTGGGCACAGACTGCCACCCCCTTCCCTTGCCCCCTCAGGGGGTGAAATACTCCCCACTCCCACGCACCATCTGAGACAAGCTGGGGTCAAGCCCGCATTCCCAGAAGCCTTGGCTCTTGTCCTCTCCTGCCCCACGGCCCCCTGTGTCCTTGAAGGCGCGGTGCTGGCTCACAGCTGATCCAGTGACCGCTTGGGAAACATGTCTGGAAGCCCAAGGCACCCAGTGACAGATGACAGAGCCCAGGCTGTCTGGTTAGCTTAAAATCGGGCAGCTGCGGAACTGCTGCAGCCCTCATCCCATCTTTCAGCGGAGAGCGCCCTTGGGGAGAGATCATTAGGGGGCAGGCCACACCAGCTCTCTAGGGAGCAGGGACTGCAGATTTAGAGGATGACCTATAGACCACAAGGGCAAGGCAGATTGCTACTGAGACACCGGCTGTTCCCACCTCTGCCACTGGCCTGCTGTGTGGCCATGGGTGACTTGCTTCTACTCTGCTTCCCCTAACTCCTTGGCCTGTTTAGCCTGCAAGTTCCTGAGACAGAGCTGGCCTTGAACGTCTATGCAGCACCACCAAAAAGCAGCTTGGTTTAGCTGTCGCTCCAGGCACTCCTGTACCCCAAATACCAGGGGTAGAGCAAGGTTCCCACCCAAGTTGGGAGGCATAAGCCACAGGCAGGGACCGCGTCTGATTGTATGTTCTGTACAGCGCCAGGTTTTGCAACTGGCGCTTTATAAATGTTTAATAATAATAATAATAATCTAGGCTGCTGAGAAGCTGTGTCCCCTTAGCCCCACATTCTGGTCTTTGCTCTTGCCATGGGACAGGCCCTGCTGTCTGTCAAAGAGAAAGGCTGAGATGGGGTGGGGGCACCCCCCTGAGGCAGGCTGATACTTTCTGCCTGTCCCATGGCTATAGAAGTGGGAGAATGGGTGCAGAGTAGGTAGGGAAAAGTGGTGGGGGTGTGGTATGTGAGGGAAAGGTTTGAATGTGGGAGCAGGGGTGTGTATGGGATAGGTAGAGGGAGGGGTGTGGGGGCAGAGGAGGAAGGTATGGGTTAGGTGGAGGAAAGGTGTGGGTGTGGGGGGTAAGAATTCCAGGTAGGTAGGGGAAGAAAGGGTGTGGATAAGGGGCCAGGAGTATGTGCAGTGTAGGTGAGGGAAGAGTTGTGGATGTAAGGACATTGAGGTGCAGAGTAAGTGGGGGAAGAGGAGTGCAAGGATGGTGGTTCAAGGTAGGTGGGGAAGGGGTGTGGGGGCACTGGGGTACAAGGGTAGGAGATGCAGGGTAAGTGGGGGAAGACATGGGGAGGTGGGAGTGTGAGATAGGCAGGGGAAGGTGCGTGGTGGCAGGTGGGGCAGAGAAGATAGGGGAGAGGTGAGGGGGATAGGGTGAAGGATAACTGGGGTAAAGAAGGTAAATGTGGGAGCATTAAGGTGTGAGGTCTCTCTTTAACCAGGACCCTGTCTGGCCACTGTCTCAGCTGCCCAGTGACAGTGCTCAGCTCAGGAACAGGTGCCTCCTGCAGGCCACCACTGCCGCCATCCTTCTTTCTGCCCTGCTGGAGCTTAATCCTGCAAGGGTAGCGTTAGTCCTCAGTTTTGATTTCCAGTATTTGGCTTCCCAACCTGGACATTATTCCTGTATTATATGGGTAACTCTCGTGAGCCATGGATCTTGAGAAACAGCTTTCCTACCTGCTCACCATTTTGGAGGCAGTGCAGAAGAGCATCGTCTAGCCAGAGAAGATTCTCTGGGGAGTTTCCTGCAGTGTGGGAGTAAAAGAGTGAGAGCATGCTGACATTTGATTTAACCTGGGCATGAGGTGGGTTGGGAGGGCACAGCTGTCAAGGGCCGGCCTTAGGATCCGCAGGGCCCACGGCGGGGGAGAAATGCGGGGTCCCAGTTTCCTGCCAGCAGCAATGCTGCTGCCAGTCAGCAGGCCTAGGGGCGCTCCCCAGCTCAGGGGGCGCTCCCCGGCTCTGTCAGGGGGGCACTCTCCAGGCCTGGGCTCAGGGACGGGCTCAGAGGCACTCCCCTCTGCCCATCCACAAGCCCAGCCATTTCGGGGGCACTTATCTTCCCCATCTGTCGCTGTGGCGTCGCCCCTTGCCGTCCTGGGCCCTGTGCTGGGCCCGCTCATCAGCTCCATGCGGCGGGCTCTGGCGGCGACGGGTGCAACAGCGGCAGATTAAATCAGCCACCATGCTGCCTGCCACCACCGGAAGTTGCAGGGAGTGTGGGAGAGGTGGGGCCTCTGCCTCTCCCTCACTTCTGCTGGTGGCTGCCCCTCCCCCTCCGCTGCCTGGCTGTCTCGGTCAGGGGGAATGAGAGGCCTCGGCCCCGCCTCTCCCACATTTCCCCTGGCCGAAACTGACAGGCAGCAGAGGGGGGGAGCACAGAGTGTGGGAGAGGCAGGGCCTCTGCCTCACTCTGTAACCCACCCACCCACTGTCAGGGAAGATGTGGACCGACCAGTCAGTTGGCCAGGGGGGCCCGCTCGGGGTCCCCAGCTCCCGGCCACTGTCAGGCTGGGAGCTGGGGACCTCGAGTGTGGGGCCCCCCAGGAGCAGCGCCTGAGCTGTCCCGTGGTAGGGCCAGCGCTGCAGCTGCCCCTTTCCACACAGCTGTGGTTGTGAATGGGGTAGCTATTTGCATAGGGAAGCTCAGGTCTGAGTCATGAGCATCCTTTCTTGCTCTGCAGGTAACTGTCTCGATCAGTGACAGTCTGCTCTCTCACCCCAAAGCCTGGGGTTACCGTACCTCCCAACAGTCCCTATTTAGGAGGGACGGTCCCTCTTTGGGTGCTGAATCCCACTGTCCCTCTTTCTGAGGTCAAAGTCCCTTTTTCAAGAATGAGAGACAAAAAACAGCAGTATTCAAGCCTTAGGCACTTCTTTGCTAGTTACTCCAAAGAAAAGCACTTGAGAGGACAAAGGGGAGATGATGAAATGACAAGACACTATGTGGAATGATAAAGTAGGAGAGTTTCTGTCCCTCTTTATGCACTTGGAAAGTTTTGAGGTGTGTGCGCACATGCAAGTGTGTGAGGGGAGTGGAGCTTATTCACTGAGGGGCAGTCGGGCAGAACTTATTGGCTGCGAGGTGGGCTGGGGCTTGTTCCTCTTTGGCCACTTGAAATGTAGGGGGATATGGGATATTGTTACACATGATCGCCCAAGTCTCTACACCAACAGACCTTATGGCCTTCTCCATGCATAGAAGAGAACCTGGAGGTGGCTCAGAGAGAGCAGCACCTCCAAGTTCAGGGAGGTGATCTCTGCACCTTTCTGATGCTTGCTGATGCTTTTATCTAGGAGATTATCCCAAGCTGTTCCATCTCTCTGCTCACTTGGGGCCCTAGCACACTGTGCTCAGCTGGAGAAGACACATTTGCAGGCTAAGTGTGAGGTCTGCAATCCATTACTTGTTTCCAGAGGTTTCAATCCCAGGTGGATCAATAGCATTTATGGCCAGTTTTGTAGGGACTGGGCCTCTCTCAGGGATGTGGGCTTAGAAGCCAAAGGTCTGTCTGTTCTGCAGAGAGACTTGCTTTGGGATTGTCAAAGGGACTCGCTGGGGCTAAGCATCTGAATCCCCTGGTAATGCACTGGAATAGGGGGCAGTGCTACTCAGTGCTGGATGTGAGGAGGTGGGATCCTGTGTGAAAGAGGAGGTGGAGGTCCTCTCGGAGTCCTCTGCTAACATAGGAATGTTTGATGGACACATCCTGACTCATCCATTAGAAAATGAGAATGTTACCATAATAAATTTTGGATGTTCACTTAAACATAGCATCCCCTTCAGGGGCCAAGGCTCCCTATGTTGTAGGCCGATATATTGTGCATGTGTTGTTATTTCTAGTTTATTGATGCCCCCCCTCTCCTGAATCACCTCAGGCCCTCTATAGCCTAGGGCTGTCTGCACTTGAGGCTCTGTGAACCCATATTTTACACCAGGGCTTCTCACACTCATGTTGTTATTTCAAGTTTGTTCATGGACTCCATGTATCTCCCCCTCCCCCCCAGGTGGGGTCCCCCAATACATACACATAGGGCCCTGTGTGGTTGCACAATCTGTACTTGCCTTCACAATGGAGAGAAGTAAGTAGGTAGCAAGGTGGCCATGGGTTCTGTAATGGGACAGGTGTTGATTAATATATTCATTAATGACCTGGAAAAGGGAGTAAAGAGTGAGGTGATCAAATCTGCAGATGCTAGGTTATACAAAATAGTTAAGACTGGGGCAGACTGTGAAGAATTACAGGAGGATCTTGCACGACCGAGTGACTGAGCAACCAAATGGCAGATGAAATTCAATGCTGGCAAGTGAAAATGATTTAGGGAAAACTAGTCTTAAATATGCAATTCTGGGTTGTAAATTAGGTATTACCATGCAGGAAAAGTCAGCATGGACAATTAATTGAAAACTTAAGTTCAGCTCAGTGTGCAGCAGGAGTCAAAAAGCAAACAGAATATTAGGAATTATTCAGAAAGGGATAGAGAGAATAAAACAGAAAATGTCATAATGCCGTGATATAAATCTATGGTACAACCACCACACCTGGAATATTGGGTGCAGTCCTGGTCGCCCCATCGCAGAAAAGATATAGTAGAAATGGAAAAGGTGCAGAAAAAGGGCAACCAAAATGATCAAAGGTGGGGAACAACTTCTGTATGGAGGAAAGGCTTGATACGTTAGGGGCTCTTCAGCTTGGAGAAGAGTGAGGAAGGAGATATGATAAAAGTATACAGAATAATGAGTGGTGCAGAACAAGTAAGAAACAGGGAGCGCCTTTCTTGAAGTCCCCCAAGTTGTTTGGGGGCGACTATGGATAGGGCGTTCTTGGTGGTCACTCCTCTGCTGTGGAACTTCCTTACGGCAGAGGTCTGGATGGCCCTGGATCTCCCCTCCTTCCATTGACAGTGTAAGACCTGGCTGTTCTGCCAGGCTTTCAGTGATGGAGAGAGGTAAAGGGTGGGGTTTTTTTTAGGTTGGGGGCTGTTTGATTATTTTTACGTTCCCCCATTGTGGTTTATGTTTGTTTTATATTTATGGAGCTGCAGTAGCAGCTCCATAGTTAAGGCAGAGCGAACTTTCTTCATTGAGAGGCCCATTGAGTTTAATGGGATTCCCAAAGGCAATTTCCTCTGGGTTGCAACCCACTGTTGATGGGGTTTTCTCATTGATTTGCCATAAATAGTGAAGGTGGTTTGCATAGAAGAGTCAGGAAATGCTAAAAGTATATGCCATTATTCACAGATTGTGCAATTGATAAGTATAAGATGTTTAATTATGATTTTAAAGTAGTTTGTATGCTTTAACCTTATACTTATGTCATGCACTCTTCCTTACATATTTGATTTGAGGCCAAAAACACAATGCCACACATAGGCAGTTTTTACATGGACGACACCCACCCACGCACACCCATCAGATGGGTGGGAGAACATCTGTGTAAACGTCCACGAGTGGGTGTGCGTGTACCTGTGACCCACCCACACCCACGGAGCTGCTGTGAGGGAGCCGGAAAGCCCCATGGGTGGAGATGGATTCAAGCCCAGATGTCCATGTAAATGACAAAAAACACACCCACCCACAAGAAGGGTCCACCAGAACCACCGAGACATGGCTAGGGAGGCCCCGTAGGAGTTGGCAGGCAGACACACCAACCAAGAGATTAGTCGAACACCAGACCGGGATCCCTTAAAGGAGACATGAACAGAAACATGGGCGCGCTGGCTCCTATCATGTCCCGGAGGAAAGCCCTTGATAAAACTAAGGGAGCCAGCACCACAATATGTGCGGGAAGGGGCAGGGTAAGGCAAGGGACCCCGGGCACTGGGAGAACGGAAGGCAACTAACAGTTCACCCCTACCGACACAGGGCAGAGGGCACCTACCGACACAGGGCAGAGGGCACAATGCTGCTCCGGCTCCACCTGCATCCCCACCCCAAACCGCTACCACGCGGCCCAGGGAGGAGACCACCTCGGAGAGCGAGGCAGGTGAGAGGGGAACCCACACGGACAACAGCGGGAGGGGAAAAGGGACTGGGAACACATTGCAGCTATCCTCACCAGGTCCTGCACCGAGCGCCTGTGGGATAGGCGCCAAGCTGCCACCCTCCTCCACGAGCAGCGCCTTGACAGGCAGGAGACGGAGCAGGCCCGTGTCATGCTGGAAGGAACCGCCGTTAGGGCCTTCAGCCTCATAAAGGTGACACTGGAGACCCTGCGGCGACAACCCCAGCATGATATGGGCCCCAAGCCACGGTAGGAGGGCTGGCAGCCCAAGAACACCAAGACGTCCTCCCACAGGTGCAAGTGCCCCCTCCCCAACTCTACTGCCAACCCTGGTTTCCCCAGCAGCAGCCCTACCCTGGCCTGGCCCACAGGGACACCCTCCTTCCCATGGCCCCTGAACAACACTGTGCCCCTCCCAGTTCCTCTTCAGCAGCCTCTACCACCCCCCTCCCAGGTCCCCAGCCAACCCTCAACATCCCTGCACCCCCAGAGACCCCACAACCAGGTCTGGCCATCCCACAAGAGCAGGTAAGCACTGGTACTGTGAGGTGAGCAATCAACAATGGGGAGGGGAGATACTGTGACAATGAGCCCATTGGCCAATGGGAAAAGCTGTCAGAGATCACAGGCTGTGGTGAGGGCCACAGTACGGACACGTGCGGGGACACCATAGAGCGGCCAAAAGGAAGGGGGGGGATAGCTACTAACCCTGCTATCCACCCCTTTCACAGGTACCAGCAGCACAACCACCTGTGGAGCAGCCGGTGGATGGAGACCCAGGGCCCAGCAGCCGGTGTTCAAAGCGAGCTGTGGCTGCGATGGGCCACCGTGAGTCGATCCCTGGTGGTGCTGT
This sequence comes from Sphenodon punctatus, assembly GCA_003113815.1. Lineage (NCBI taxonomy): Eukaryota > Metazoa > Chordata > Lepidosauria > Sphenodontia > Sphenodontidae > Sphenodon > Sphenodon punctatus. The sequence continues at coordinate 3,245,258 of QEPC01006872.1, forward strand.
GAGGAGGGGTTGTGACAGGCCCTGAAGGACCTAATTCCACCCCTTGTAAATAGCCCCTAAATAAACATTAATTGCACTATGTACCTGTTTGTTGCATAGTCATTACAGGGAGGCAACTGAGATGGGAGGGAGCCATCCGCATGCGTTGGGGTACTACTGTGGAATGGGACAACCCCAATGCATCATGCCAGGAATAGAACAGCTATGCAGCAACGAAAACCCTGCCGAGAATGCACGGTGGGAGCTGCAAGGGTCTCAAAGGCCATGGCAGTGGGTAACCTGTGAACACGGCACCCTGCCATCGGCTGTCCCCACACGTGGGTACACATGTTACTGAGCAATGAGTACCAAGGTGGTTAAAGGGGTGGTGAAACAGCTTTATTGCTCACTGTTTAGTGTTTAAGCAATACAGGGCATGGCGGAGGGGGGACCGCCAGACTCTAGGGTCGGTTTTCAGCATACAGAGCACCTATGCGCCTTCTAAGGGCCTGTCTGTTCTTTTCAAATATCCTCCTGAAGGCCCCAACCTGGACATGCTGGTACAGGGGCATGGAGTCGGGTCTGTTAACGGGTGGCGGGTTGTCCAAGGCAGCCCCATTGATCTCGCAGATATTGTGCAGTACCCAGGTTGCCAGGAGAAGGATGGGGGTGTGCTGTAGGTTGAATTTACTCTGGTTCAGCAATAGGCGCCACCTCATTTTGAGCTGGCTGAAAGTCCTCTCCACCATGCACCTCGCCAATGCCAGGCACTCATTGAAGAGCACCTGCAGGGGGGTACGAGGAACTGGATAGGACCTCATGAGCCATGGGGTGAGTGGGTATGCAGCATCCCCAATAACGACCAGAGCCATGGATACACCTTCGATGATGCAGTACATGTTGGGTGCAATCTCCCCACTGAACATCCTGTCAAAGAATGGGGAGGAGTGCAGGATCCAGGCATCGTGGCTCCTCCCAGAGAGGCCTGTGTACACATCGAGGAAGAGGCATTGGTGGTCTACTACAGCCTGGAGGTTCACTGAGAATTCCTGCTTTCAGTTGTGGTAGTCTGCCTTGGCATTGGGGGGCCAGAATATGGGGATGTGCATGCTGTCAATTGCCCCTATGCAATGTGGGAAGACCATTGCGTTGAACCCAGGGGCAGATTGGCCATTGAACCCACCGGGAGGATTCCCGGTGGGCCAGGCTGGTCGGGAGGGCCGGTCCCACCATTTGTTGGTTTTTGTTTTTTGTTTTTATTTAACAAAGAAAAAATTGTTGGTCCCAACCCCCCATCGGGTTGGGTTGGATTGGGACCGGGGTGTGTGTGTGGAGGCCGGTCCATTCTAGGGGCCGGTCTTCCCCCCCACGGCCCCTTCTCTCTCCCTCCCGGAAGTAGAAAGCAACTTCCGGGAGGAAGGGCGAAGACTCGTAGCCAGAGGCATAGGAGCAGGTGGCAGAGGTTTCCAGCGGTGGTGTGGTGGCGGTGGTGGCAGTAGTGGCAGCGAGGGAGCAGAGTGGCGGCGGCGG
>QEPC01006872.1:3277553-3297756 GCA_003113815.1 Sphenodon punctatus
CTTCCCTGTCAGACGGGGGAAGGCTGGATACCCCTTGCCCAAGGTTTGATAGAGGCTGCAGCAATAAGCAGAGAATTAGGGGGAGGATGTCTGAAGAAGATATTGGCCACTTCCTTAGGAATAGCATACAGAGAGTCTGCCAACTTGTTGGTAGGAACAGCTGAGGAGGGTTTATTCCAAACATAAGTGGAATACTCCACGAGCTGGTCAAGCATGGGGAGCATAATATGTCCCAACTCTCCAGTACCAAGGATCTCAAACACAGGGCCTGACTGAGTCTTCTGACTATCTTGGTGGGCAGTTTTGGCACAGCTGAAACTAATCTCTTAGCATGGCCTGAAAGGCCTTAGTGTCCTCCAAGCAAGGGCAAAGTTGGGAGGGGGTGATAAGTTTCATCCTACTCAAGGATGGGTGAGGAGGAAGAGGAAGATGGGGATGCAGATCTCCCTGATGAGATCCCAAGAGCAGGCCCAGGTAGCTCTGAAGCAGGGCGGTCTGATGGTGGATTTCCTAGTAGAGTGCTAAGGAAACTGGTTCTCAGAGGTTGGTAGGTGGGCCGGTACCGATGGCACCTCAGGAGGAGGTGGGGGAGAAATGGTAGACGTAGGGGGAACACGAGGAGGCAGCGGTGGCAGGTAGGCGCCTGCTGGCATAGGAGCAGGTGGAGGGTGAGTTGCATGCGCCAGATGCTCAAAGTCAGACAGTGAAGGATATGGTGGCGATCTGTTCCAGGATCAGGAGCGGTACCAGGAGGCATAATGGTACCGTCGGTACCGGGAGTCTTCATATGGTGAACAGCAGGAACAAGGGGAGCAGGTCCGCTGGTCCCTATGGTACAGAAAGGAAGTTGCGAGCGGTCCGGGAGGAGACCTATGCACAGATGTGGTAGAATGATCCACGTGCATTGTGTGGTACCGAGGAGATCTAGAGTGTGATATATGATGTCTATGGGGTTCACTGAAGTGAGAAGTAGAGCAAGTGTCTCTGCGCCATTCAGGATGCAGTGGTAAGGTCACCACTAAGGGTGCAGTTGCTTGTGCAGCTGCTGGGCACCAGACGGTACCGTGGGAACCGGTGACAATTGCACTGTGAGAGAACACTCCGGTTCCGAAAAGAGTCTCTACCTCCACAGAACGTTGGGTGTCCGCCGTGCTTCTTCTCCTTTTCTTTTTCTCCTCATGGGGTCGCCTGGTACTGCACTCTATGGTGTGGGAGGTGCTCTTTGAATGGGAGACTTCCCTGTTTGAGACCCGTACCATACTCCAGATTTCCTCAGAGATTGTACCAGCGGTACCGGAAGCACTTAGTGGTCCCGATGGAGCGGCACAAGTCACGGGCGCCTGGTACTGCACTCTGTGGTGGGCGAGACGCTCTTTGAACAGGAGACTTCCCTGTTTGATGCCCGTACCGTAGGCTGGATTTCCTCAAAGAATGTACCAGTGGTACAGGGAGTGCTTAGTGGTCCCAATGGAGCAGCAGGAGTCACGGGCGCCTGGTACCACACCAGCGGTACCAGCGGTACCGGGAGCACTTAGTGGTCCCAATGGAGTGGCAGGAGCTGCAGGCTCTGGATTACTGCACCATCGGTACCAATGGTACCGGGAGCACTTAGTGGTCCCGATGGAGCGGCAGGAACTGCAGGCTCCAGATTACTGCACCAGCGGTACTAGCGGTACTGGGAGCGCTTAGTGGTCCTGATGGAGCGGCAGGAGTTGCGGGCTCCGGATTCATCTTGGAGGTTAGTGAGTGCTGGGTGGGGAGCCAGAGAGGCCCCTCTTCACCACCCTGAAGTGCCCTTTTGTTAGAATGTCCGGAGGCGGAGAGCCCTAGTCCGCTTTGCTCTGGTAGACAGGACAGATCAGGATATACAAGTCTGAGTATTATGGGTCTCTCCGAGGCATGGTCACTCATGGAGAGTGTAGCCGGACAGTTGCGGCAGCATTTAAGCATGCCTGCTTGTGCATAGTCTGGCGACTCCGCGTGAAAGCATCCCAGGGGACGAACCCCACAGGCCAGGGCACTGCACTCAAGTAGTTCTTCTTAATCTTCTTTTTTTTTTTCCTACTGACAAGCACTGTAAAGTGCTGACGGTCTTCCAAGCGCAACGCGGTTGGAAAGAACTGAGGCGGTGAGGGCTCCTCCTCCTATTTATACAGTCATGTTCTTGCGAGATGTTGAGCCTGCTCTTTTGACAGGATGGGAGGGGGGATGAAGGGGCGGAGCCCTCACCATATTCTAGATCTTTCCAGGCTTTTTGCCTAGAAACTGCTGACAACAAGGTCTCCGGTGCCTGCAGATCAGGAAGTGAATCCCCAAGAGTGAGAATTGCAGAGATCCTCGAAGAACAAGTACTTTTTGACTGAACACACAATTAACTTATTTAACTTCTTGTCACTGGATGTTGTGAAGAAGGCCAGTAGCATAACTGAGTTTAAGGACTGGATAAATTCTTGGAGGATAGTTCTTTAAATGGCTCTTACTCAGGTAGGTTGGGGGATGCAACCTCTGACTGCTGGAATCCAGGGTTGGACAGTTTTAGTTTCAAACTGTCCTGGTTTTGAGTTATGACCACTGGCTTTTTCAAACTGGTTGGTTTGGGGGTTTTTTTAAATCAAAGGTTGCTTTACTTAGGAAAATGTGTATCATTACTTATGACGGCTATATAAAAGATAGTTTGAAATGTATATCAATACTTTGTGCAGGAAAATTTCAAAACATGTGATGGCAAAAGGAGATAAAGCTCTCTATAAATATTAGGTTTTACCAATGTGGTTTATAAAGAATGCGCGAGCCGTGGTTTTCAATGGCAGCAGCATGTCTAAACGCCACACGCACGACTTTTCTAACTGCACATTATTTAAATCTACAAGCCCGGTGGCATGTCTAAAAATGGGCTTCGTGTTAATCAGTACCATACCCTATGCACATTCAAATTAAAACACTGAAAAATGAGTTCAATTTTTAATTACGAAGGAAGACAGAAGGTTCATTTTGTAAACATACAATTTTATTCTTGAAAGGAAATAAAAATCCTGCTTGTGATATTCTTAACCATTTGACCTATGAAAAGTAAGCAAAAATAAAATAAAATAAATCACTGCACTTTACACTTCACTCTCTTTTTCAATATTCTTATTCAGAATCTGTCTCTCTCTCTCATATCTACTTTGGCATTATGCATTTTATAGGACATTACAAGTTTGCCTGCTTTCTCCACTCCTAACCCGTTTCTTAGTTCTGAATGAAGCTAACATTTGAGAAAATATTTTCAAGTGAAGCAGATGATGTTATGCATATTTGCAGATGAGTCACAAATGTAACAAAGTTTGGTTCTAAGTATTTTTCAATGAAGGTCACCATGTTGGTGGTTTTACATTCATTCTTTGATTTAGGGTAGGGACTTCCACATGACTGGAACTGAATTAATAGGGGCAAAAATTTGGGATCAATTTTTTGCAAAATCCACTGTCGACCTATCACTTGTTGTTCTGCAATTAAAATTCGCTCCCATGTGCTGTGGATGAAGTGTGTATGCTAGCAAGTGAGCTGGGGTCACACATTCATTAAAACTGGACCTGATCAGCTTTGTGCATGGGTTCAGATCTTTGTTATGAAGTATAATTATCTCCTTATGTGTAACAACTGCAATTGTGGCATAATCACCTCTGGAGTCAGTCAAGAGCAACTGATACTGGTTTTAGTTGCTGACACAGATGTTTTGCCTTTTTTTGTACAGCTTCACCAGTCAAAATTGTTTCTGTAGCTCTTATAGGCCTCTTGCCCTTTCTTCTGCCCATAATTGAGTCCCACCTATTTACTTTGATTATGTGGGTGCTAGTCAGAGCATACAATGGAGGCTGCTTTTAGATGAGCGGGTTGCGCTTGCGCAATCCACTCACATGACTTTTGAAAATCCCACGGGCCGGGATTAGACAAGACATTTTGCACGTTAAACCCGGTCGCGCGTTCTTTTACAACCACGAGTTAAATACCCCGACGTTGGGGTATTTCATTGTTCACTGTTTTAAAAGACCACGCTATTGGCTTTAACATGCAAAACATCTTATCTAATCCTGGCCCATGGGATTTTCAGAAGTCACGTGAGTGGATCACGCGAGCACAACCTGCTCATCTAAAAGCGGCCTCAGAGGCTGTTGCCAATTGACTTGTTTGACTCATGGAAAATTTCATGAGTATACTGCTCATGTGCAGAAATCACATAGCCCCTATAGCTCTGCACACAGCCCTCTACGTTTGCTTTGTACCCAGCTGGAGTCTCTTTAAAGGGACAGCCCTAATTAATTCATCTATACGGGTTACATATTCACAGAACGTTTGAAAACGTTTGCTTAATGAAAGCCAGTTTCAGCTACTTTGGTTTAAACCACTTTTTGACCAGATTAAACCAGTTTTGACCACTTGCCTCTCCCTCTATTCCCCCTTCTCTGTCTCCCCTCCCCCTGTCTTTAGATTGTAAGCTCTCAGGCAGGGACCGTGTCTACCTTATTTTTTTGTAAAGCACCAGGTACATAATTGGCGCTGTATAAATGCTTATAATAATAATAATCGTGACCAGATATGCACATTTTAGAGGACACTTATGAGAAATACAGGGCTCCAATGCAGCCCTACAACCTTTATTTCTCATAAGTGTCTTCTAAAATTTGCATATCTGGCCACCCTATCAAAACTAAAAACAAACAAACATTTTTTGCCAACCCTGTCAGGAGCTTGGAGTGAACAACAGGGAATGGATCACTCCATTACGACCTGTTAGGTACTTCACTGAAGCAGGAAAGGGTGGCCACTGTGCTTGATGGATCATTGGTCTGACCCAGTATGGCGCTACTTATGCCTGGAGAGTAGTGGAACCAGTGTCTCTCAGGACACTTTCATTTGTTCAGGGGGAAAACTAGGAGGAGGGCAATAGCAAACAGAGAGGAGAAAAACAAAGGGGGAGGGGCAGGCCTTGAATGTGGGGGCATGGGCTTCCCCCTGGTTATGCCCCTGTGCTTGGCCCTGGCGCTGCTTTTTAGTGTGACATTCGTTGGGGAAGAAAATTCTTTCTATGGTGATTTTTTAAAATGGAAAATAAAAGAAATGAAAGGGGGGAAAACCTGATATAATCCAATCTCCCTAGCTGGGATGGAACTGGTAGCTAGAGGTCTGTGACCCATCCTAAGTTCAGGGAGACCTGACTTTAAGGCTTGGACTGTGCCAGGCTGCCCAGCTGAGGTGGGGGAGGTCTTGCCGCTACAGAGCATCATGATGTCATGGCTCTCTGTAGTGGGGAGGAGTCATGTCTCGACTCTCTCCGGATCTCCCCTCCTTCCATAGACAATGCAAAACCTGGCTGTTTTGCCAGGCATTTGGTGAGGGGTCGGGTAGTGGGTGGGGACTTTCTCTCTCTTTTTTTTTTTTTTTAGGGTAAGGTTTTTTTTATATATTTTCTCAGGCCCTGCTGTTTTATGGTTAATGTAGGATTTTATATTTTGTATTTTATAGTTTTGTATTTTATATTTTGTGTTTTTATATTGTTGTTCACTGCCCCGAGCTGCCATTGGGCAGGAGGGGTGGTGGTATATAAATAAATAGAAAAATACCTTTGGCCTGTCCCTTTCGAAGATGGCTCCAACTTTGATAGAATGGTGTGATGTCAGCATTCTGTAGGGGGCAGGGATCCCCCGCCCACCCCCCATTGTTCAATCACGTGCCAGGTTCTAGAATAAGAGCCCAGCTGCACTGGGTCCAGGCTCAGACAGGGAGGGCCCAACACAGTCAGGTCTTGGTACAGTGGCCAGAGATGCAAATTTTAGAGAACAGTTTTGAGAAATACAGGTTGCAGGAATTGCATTGGAACCAATGCAGTCCTGCAACCTGTATTTTTCATAACTGTCCTCTAAAATTTCCATCTTTGGCCACCCTAGGTCTGGGGCTTGCTCAGATCAGGCTTTCCAGCCTAAGCACAGCTCTGCTGGGAACTTCTGGCTCCAAAGGCTGAGCATTCCTCCTCCATTCAGTACCCATGCCTGATGACTCAAGCAGGCATATCAGGCTCCAAGTGCCGGCCCACACAGGACTGAGGATTACTTATGTATTTATTTAGTTTTCTACCCCGCCCTTCCCAGACGGCTCAGGATGGACCTCTCATAGAATCTAGTTTGAAGGGACCTTGAGGGTTATCTTGTCCAAACCTCTGCCTGGATAGGATACAGGATGACTAGCGTGACAACATCTCCAACATGTGGCTGCCCAGACCCTTTTTTAAAGCCTCCAGTGATGGAGGCTTTATCACCACCCTAGGCAGCTTGTTCCATTGCCGTGCAGCTCTTACTGTTAGAAGGTTTTCCTGATATTTAATCAAAATCTTTCCTGTAACTCAAGCCCATTATTTCTAATCCTGCCCTCTGTAGTCATGAAAAACAATTTTCCTTGCCATCTTCTTGGTGGCAGCCCTTTAGATATTTGAAGACTGCTGTCATGTCTCCCCTTACTCTTCTCTTTGTTGGACTAAACATACCCAGCTCCTTCAGCTTTTCCTCATAAGACTTGCTTTCCAGACCCCTTATCATCTTTGTTGCCTTCTTTGCCAGCGTCCTTCTTAAAATGAGGCACCTGAATGGGATACAGTACTGCAGGTGAGGTCTGACCAGTGCTGACAAGAGTGAAATTATTATTTTCATTGACTTGGAATAAATGCTTTTGTAAATGCAGCCTAAAATTGCATTGGCCTTTTTTTGCAGCTGCATCACATTGCTGACATGTTCAGTTTGTGATCAACCAGAGTCCATAGATCCATTTCACATTTGTTGCTACCAAGTCAGTTATTTTCCCACCTTATACTCGTACATTTTTGGGGTGGAGTGGGGGTGTTCTTCCCTACATTCAGAACTTCACATTTATCTCAGTTGAATTTCATTTTGTTAATTTCAGCCTAGATTTCCAACCTATCAAGATTTTTTAAAATTCTAATTCTGTCTTCCAAGGTGTTAATTATTCTTCCTGGTTTTGTGTCATCTACCAATTTCATAAGTATTCCCTCCATCCCTTCATCCAAGTCATATGTTGAATAGCACCAGACCCAGGGCAGAGCCCTGTGAGATCCCACTCAAAACCTCCCTCCGGTTTGACGATGAGCCCATTGATGATCACTCTGAGTGTGGTTCTTCAACTAGCCATGAATCCACCTTATTGTAGTGCCTTCCAGCCCACACTGTGCTAGATTTTCAATGAGGATTTCATGTGAAACTTAAACACTTTGCTGAAATCAAGATACAGTATGTCCACAACACTCCCCTTGTCCACTAAACTAGTTACTCTGTCAAAAAGATACAAGATTAGTCTGGCATGACTCGCTCCTGACAAATTGATGCTTGCTACAATCAATCACTGTATTTTCATCAAGGTGCTTACAGATTGGTTGTTTAATAATCTGCTCTAGTATCTTCCCAGGTATTGCAGTTAGGTTGACTGGTCTACAATATCCCAGATCCTCCTTTCCGTCCTTTTTAAAGATAGGGACAATATTTGCCCATCTCCAGTCTTCTGGCACCTCACCTGTTTTCCCAAGAGTTCTCAAATATAATTAACAGAGGTTCTGAGAGTACTTTAAAAAAAAAATTTCAGTACACTAGGGTATAATTCATCCAGCCTTTCAAACTTCAAGGTAGTCAGGTAGTGCCCTCTATATTCTGGCCTGCAATTTCCCCCCCTCTTCGTTCATACACTTGTTGCCAGGTTGGTCAGAATTTCCCTTTTTTGTGAAGACAGACAAAATAGGAGGTGAGAAGTTCTACCTTCTCATTGGGCGTTTTTAGACATGACAGGTCCTGCCATGGCCACGGACTGCTCTGAGCCATGGCAGGAGTCGTCACCCTGGCTAGGACTCAACCTGACCATCAAACATTATGCAGCCGAGTTGGGGACAGGGAGATGAACAGATGTGCAACTGCACGGCCCTGACCCCACGCTGTGTAGACTGGCCTGCCCCCTGGCTGATGGGCAGCCATGGTGGCCAATAACAGCTGCCATGATGCCTGGCCCTTGCCACCACCCCATACCATAGTAAATAAATCAGACTTTCAGTCGTGAAAGCCTGCTTTACTCTGGGTTCGGCGGCCAGATCCTGACTGTGGGGGGAGCTAACCCAGGCTATGACTTTGGGATTTCCCCAAGTCACAGCTGGGGCTAGCCCCCACCACAAATGAGAGCCAGACCAGGCAAACATCTGGCGGGTGCCTTCAGGTATAATGGCAGCACCCAGTTTAATCCTCACACATGGATTAAACTGTGCCGCCATCACGTCTGAAAACACCATGTCTCCTCCTAACATTTCATCATCATCACTGAGCAGAGGATCCACCATTTCCTTATTTTGTCCCTCTTTCTATTTCTTATGTTTCCATTTTGATTCTTAGCTTATTGGCAAGCTCTTTGTGCAGCCAGGTTGGTTTCTTTGGATGTCTCCCATTTTTCTTTTTCATTGGAATAATTTGTGATTGTGCCAAAAAGTCCCAACCTTCTTGGACACCTATCACCTTGAGATGATAGAACCATGGAATTCCACCCAGTATTCCTCTGAGTTTATCAAAATCAGCCTGTTTGAAGTTCAGGGTTCTCATTAGTCTGTTTCCCCCTTTCCTTTGAATAATTAATTCTGAAGCTCGGGATATGCTTTCCCATGCAGCATAACCCACAGGGTGTTGGGCACTAGCCTCCTCCACTGGGAAAGTCCTGCTAGACCACCCGGAGGTTCAGGACAGAAGCCTGCTCCTTTGACCCCAAAAGATAGCCAGGCATGCTAGTTCATGGAGTGAGCAATCCCCCTTTCAGTCTGCCTGGCCCACGACCCATGGCTATTGGGCTACACTGAAAGCTTATTGTACGATTTATTGATGGATATTTTACTGAAACCCCAATTAACTGTTTTCACACCACACACCATTAACCTGTAGAATTCACTGCTATGAGATGTTGTGAAGGTCAGTAGTATAACTGGGTTCAAAAAAAGGACTGGATGAGTTCCTGGAGGATAAGATCATCAAAGTCTAGTAGCCAAGCCAACCAGGGATGAGGTCTCCGTCAGTTAGGAGCTCGGAGCGAACAAAAGGAAATGGATCACTGTGTATAAGCCCTGTATTAGTGCACCAGATTCCAGCTACTATTAGAGACAGGACACAGGGCTAGATAGACCCACATGCATCTGTCCCAGTCTGGAGGGGACTGGGGTTTTTTTAAGTCCAAAGTTTCCAACCCCCAAAATTTGTATTTTAATCTTCTGTTTTAAATTTAAAACAGAAAATGTTGTCAAAAATGACTATCCTTTTTTCTTCTTCTTCTTCTTCTTCTTCTTCTTCTTCTTCTTCACACAAATGCTGTATTTTGTTTTGTTTTTAAAGTGAAAAGGCATTTTAAATCAACAATTACTTATCAAACCCTCCAGTTCAGGCCTGCTTTCAAAAGTCCAACCTGATTTCAGGCACTGCTGGCAAGTACTCAAAATCAAAGGGAAATGCTTTTTCACACAGCATGATCTGTGAAACCCACTGCTGCATGAGGCAGTTGGAGCTGCGCGCTTGGACAGGAACCCAGAGAAAGATGGGGTGGAAGAACCAGAGCAGTGATTTTTAATGAAATTGGGGTATAACCCCCCTTTGCTTCAGGGCTAAACATTAGGAGGAAACTTTCATGGGGGAAATTTCCCTGCCACCCCCATTGGCCTGGTGCAGGGTGGAGAGCTTGTTCTTGCATCTCCCATGATGCCTGGGGTACTGGCCGATGTTAGAGACTAGCTACTGAGTTAGAGGGACTGTATGTCTGACATGGAGGGGTATCCCGAAGAAGTTCAAAGGAGGGTGGAATGAATGCCCCCTGTGCCTTGCTGTTCTCTGCTGACATTGGAATTACCAGAAACTGGACATGGGGAGGGGGGACCGGGGGGGGGGGGCAGGGCTTCGGGGCATTGTGGGAGAGGACTGTTGTTACCCACCTGATATCCTCTGTCAGTACTTTGAACGACTGCCCATCCCAACCTCTCTCCATCTCCATTCACCAGCTTGGTCCCAAACCTTAGATCCTGGAGCAGAGCTTCAGGCATGGTCACTATTGCTGATGGATTGGGGGCACCACACAGATCTGTCCAGCCCCTTTCCTCAGCCTCTAAGTTGCCACTCCTTGTTCAAAAAGGTGGCTGCAAAAAGGGGAACAGCCACAGCCAGGTAGGTGCTGCTACCCTGCCTGCAAACTGGGTGGTATGGAGGGCTCAGCAGGGGAGGTGCCATTCTAGCCTGAACACTCAAGGACTTAGATGCTCAGTGATAATGAGGACTCAGTTGGGTAGGCCAGTTTAACCTGTATACTCAGTGGTGTGGAGGACTCACCCAGGCAGATAATGCTCTGGCTTGTACGCTCAATGATAATGGAGAACTCAACTGGGTAGGCCACCCTGGCCTGTACACTAAGGTTAAAGACAGGTAGATGCCACTCTGGCTTGCAAACTCAGTGGTGTGGAGGTCTCAGCTGGGTAGGCCACTCTAGCTTACACACAGTGATGTGGAAGTCTTGTCTCTGTAGCACTGAATTTGCAATCCCATCCCAGTGCCTAGCTGTAGAAGCTGAGGGACCGCAACTGGGCACATAGGCAGAGGGGGTGGCTGCCATTTTGAATGAGGAAGTGTCAACTGGCAGAGGCAACAGGGGCAACATTTTTCTCCAAGATTCCCTGCCCCCCTGCAAAATTACAAACTCCAGCTTGAAGTCCCACAGTCCGGTTCCCTGCTGATCAGCTATGTGGCCTCCCACCTTCAGGACTCAGACTTGCTGTGTGAGTGAGGAGGGAACAGCTTTGGGTGCACAGATGGGATGAGTTGATAGAGTTGGATGGTTCTGCTCACTAGAGAATGGAACACAAAGCCGCCACCAAGGAAGCAGCCGACAGAAGAAACAACCACATTCACAGGGGTTAGATCACAGCTCTTATTTACCATTGATTTGCTCAGATATTGGTAAGAACCCAACCCCCCCAACTCCCTCCCCCACAACAGAAACCCAGCACTGGATGCTAAGACGGATGGGCTGGTGGGGTGGGGACGATCGACCACAACCATGGGCAACATGGGGGGGGACCCCCTGGCAGCTCCGATGAGGTGGGTGCATTCCCATAGCAGGGCCCATCAGAAGAGGCACCCGAATAAATATACACGCATACTGTACATATATACACTTGGGGGCATGGGTGAGGGAAGCAGCCCAGCCCCTACTGCAGAGGGGCAGATGGAACTCTAACCGGGAGACTGTTGGGCATTTCTTGCTTAAGAGTACGAAAGCCACTGCCAGCAAAGAAAGGGTTAGCCTCCTCTCTGGATGGGAGCTCACATGAGGGTTGGGCACCCTGGGAAGCAAAGAGGTGTCTTCCCTGTGCATATTGGGGGTGGGAGCAACTGGTTATTAGAAGCTGGTACCAAGTTGGGGGGAGCATGCTAGTACCCCATGGGAGGGGGGGGGCAGACACTTTATGGCCTTTACAAGCTTCCTAACCCTCCCCCACACAATGATTATAAATTGTACAGGCTGGGATGAAAGTGTGGGGTTCAGAAAGCTGGATTGGGAGGGTGTATGGGTTGGGCCAAGAGCGGTGGGTTTCCAGGGGGTTAGACTGAGGAGGGTGTTTGGGCTGGGTTGAGACTAGGGGGCTTCCAGGGGGATGGATTGGGGAGGGTGTATGGACTGGGCTGAGTGTGAGGTTTCCCAGGGGGTTGGATTGGGGAGGGTGTATGGGCTTGGCCGAGAGCAGTGGGCTTCCAGGAGCCGGGAGAGGGGGGAGGTTGGAGACAGGAAGGCTGTATGAATGGTGTCCCTGGATTTCTTGCCAGCACCCCCTAAAGGAGGGCAGCTGGGCCCAGATCCCTGTTCCTACCCCAGACCCTGTACTGGGGTTGGGGATGGGGAGCCTGCAGTCGTTTCTGCTCTGTATAAAAATCCAGGCAGGATAGGGGGTTTCTGGTGTGGGGGCCAGCACAGCCCCCTCCCCCTCAGTCTGAGTAGATGATGAAGCCCGAGAAGGTGCTGTATTTGTTGTTATTGCCGCCATGGGCTTTGCCCCCGTCCAGCTTGATGTAAACCTCATCACCCGCATCCAGGTGCAGGATCACACTGTTGCTGGCGTAGTCGTAGTTCTGGTCAGCATCTTGTGCGATGGCGCTAGCCCGGACCTGTGGGGGGAAACAGGAGGAGGGAAGAGGCAGTGAGGGAGAGAGAGCATTCTAGTATCAGGCACAAGGGCAGCAGCTGAGGAGAAGAGCCCCTTAGAAGCTAGATTCTTCCTAAGGGGTGGTGGGATATGCCCTGATCCCTAGATGCCAGCCAGGGCCATCCTGAGGATTGTGGGAGGGCGGGGGTCAGAGTTGACAGTACAGGGGGAAAGGGCAAGCAGCTGGGATTGCAGGAAACGTCTTCTCTAGGAGCCTCATGAGCAGTGGTGGTGGGTCTCCCGTTTCCTTTTCAGAAGTGTGGGTCCTCTGAAAGCTTGGGCCAGAGGCCCCTGGTTCATGAGACCAGCCCTGGTGCCACCTCAGTACTCCTCACCCTACCCTATCAATTTCAAGAATGAGGTTGCTATCCCTTTAACAGGCCACTTGTTTGTCAACTCAGTGCAATCAAACAAGATGACAGCCCACATTAACCTTCACCAGGTGCGTTCCCACATGCATATCTATGAGGTGTCTGCCACGTGGTCATATAGAGCCACCATTCACGGTGGAGTCCAGGGACATTGTGGGCCCATGTGTCCGTGTCTCGTCAGTTGGGTTCATCTGCAGCCTTGCTGGCATCCAGGTCGGCCAGCACCATAGAGTTCCACCTAGAGCGCCCAGCAAGCTGAGAGATGGGAGCGGTAGCAATCTTTGTCCCCCGTGGCTGCCTCTCAGCTGAGGGTCGTGCTAGTGATCTCCCTCCCCCTGCAGTCTCCCTCCCAGTCCCCACTTCTCAGCTGAGAGATGAACTAGTGATCTCCCTCCTCCACAGCCTCTCAGGTGAGAGGCAGCTGTGGGGAAGGAGACTGCTAGCACCACTGGTGGAAGCTGCTGCAGCACATGAAATAAGGACAGCGGGCTGCTCATTTATTAGGCTGGACGTACTAAACATGTGAGTGGCGGCTGCACGGGGGGCTGCACGAAATGAACACAGACTCCAGTGGGCTATTGTCTTGTTTGTGCCCTCTATCTAGCCATGCAGAGGTACTTGAGTTGTTACTAGAGTTGAAATTAATAATTCGACTAAATGAATAATTCATCTAATTTGACCTATTTGAATCCTTGGGAGAAGTGAATTTGAAAACCGGATTTGATAGTGCTCATTAGTAAAATTCATTTTGCCTTTTGCTTTGGTTGCTCATCAGTCCTTACCCTGGTACCACATTACAGCAACACTCAATCCCCTTTGTTTCATTCACTTCCTTATTTGGGATTTGGCAGTATCCAGCACTGCATGGCTTTGGGCAGGTTTTTATGCATGTGAATGTAAATTTGATTGGTCCATCTGGGTGACTTAAAGCTGGGAAAGTCATGAAAAGCACCAAAGGCCAAAGAAGTGGTGGATTTTACAACAGCAACAAATCTGTATGTTCATCTCCAAAAAAACAATCTCCTAACTGGATTTAGGACTTTAAAACTGCACCTTTGTTTCTGTTCCATTCTGATCCATCCACAACAAAGCTGGTGTGGCCATGTTACCAACCCACTTGCCAAAATAAACTCTGCCTGTGGAACTAAGCACAGGCAACTCAGATGTGGAGGGCAGAAGAAGCATTCTAAGGACACGTTTTAAAATGGGACGGACTGGATTTCTCATTCAGGTTTTTGAGGAGTTCGCAATTGACCATGCCACTTGACTTGACCGTGTCAAAAAGAGGGAGGGCGGCAGAAACTTTCCTGATCCTTTTTTGATGTGGCCTCACCCCAATGGAGCATCGTGATGCGGGGTTATGCCAGAAATGAGAGTGGCAGCCCCTTTGCTCTGTCCCTGGAGGAAGGTGGTCAGGGCAATAATCTTTGGATCTGGACCTAAGAATACTTCTGCCTCTGGGTAATGTCCAATAAACAAAGCTCAGGTTGGAAGGAGTGAATCAGGCAATTTTGGAAAGAAAGGAAACTACACAATTTGGAATAGGCAGTCTACACCAGACCCCAAGAGAGAGGCAGGGTCTGGGTAAATCATCTAATAAAACACCCATCGGTCTTCCACATCCATCTCAAGACTGCAGTCATCTGCCTTCCAGTCTCTTGGTGCTCCCCAAGACACGCGAAGGAATGACGGTGGCCTGTCAGTTCCACAAGCGTGCTGAAGCGTTAACAGTTTGCTCCTATGAGTCTCGGCTAGTGTATCCACTGAAGTGTGTGAAGCACGGTGAGGATGGGGCCGAGGAAATGCAGAGGCTATGAGGGTGTAATGAGATTCTGCCACGGGTTTGCAGGGTCTGACCCAGAGTGGCCAGATATGCAAATTTTAGAGGACACTTATGAGAAATGCAGGTTGCAGGACTGCATTGACTCCAATGCAGCTCTGCAACCTGTATTTCTGATATGTATCCTCTACAATTTGCATATCTGGCCACCCTACCCTGAGTAGAGGATGGGTAAGCATTTGCAAGGTGTAGCCCCATGAGAAGGGTGCAGCCCAGCTACTTGCCAGGGCTAACTGCTCCCAGCTGGAGCCGGTAGGCAGGAGCTGGTCAGCTGAAAACAACAGGCTAGATAAAGCTGAGGTGCGGAGCATTAGGAAGAGGCAGGGACTCGGAGGCTGCCTTGGGTGGAGCTTGGCTTTTTTTTTTTGTTTCTGCAGAGGAAAAGTTTGGGAGCTCACTCCGTAGCCCTGTGTTTTCAGAGCCTACCCTAGAGTAGGCAGGCCAGAGGTTGGCAATGCCCATCCCTGTGCCACCAGGAGCTGGAAAGGGAACTACAAGAATTGGGAAGGGTCCAGGATTGGAGCTTCTAACTGGGAGATAGGGTGCCCAGATTACAGCTCCGGAGAGAGCAGATAACCTTGTTTTGGGTTCTATGAACATTTATGTTTATTAGAATAAAGAACTTGGTGGAGGAGACTGGCAGGTTATTTTGGTCCTAACTCTGAAGGGACTTGCAGTCAGGGGAGACTGTGCTGTTACCGGGGAAAGGCAGGAGGAGCTGGGAATTGGGGTCTGGTTAGGGTGTAAGGAAGGAGACTTCATCCAGAGAAATGGGTGTTTCCTAGAGTGGACTAGAAGACAATAACCCACATTAGCCTTCACCAGGCATGTTCCCATGTGTCCAGCGATGAGGCATCCGCCACGTGGCCTCCACATGGTCACCTCAGAGCCGCTACTCATGGCAGAGTCCAGAGACATCATGGGCCCACCATGTTCAGGGCTAATGGGTGCCCACATGTCTGTGTCTCATGAATTAGGTTCACCTGCAGCCTCACCAGCATCCACGTCCACCAGCACATAGAGTGCTGCCTAGAGCACCTGGCCAGCTGAGAGGCAGGAGCAATCTCCCTCCCCCACAGTCGCCTCTCACCTAAGAGGCAAGCTAGAAGTCTGTCCAGCAGCCTCTCATCTGAGAGATGGTGAGACTGCGTGGTGGGGAGGGAGATCTCTAGTGCATTTCTCAGCTGAGAGGCATCCGCAGGGAGGGAGATCACTAGGGCCACTAGTGGAAGTTGCTGCGAGCACATGAAATACAGGCCAGGGGTCACCCATTTATCAGGATGGACACACTAAACATGTGAGTGGGGGCTGCATGGACTAAACACGGACTCCAGCAGGTTGGTTTGATTCCATCTTTAAGAGGTTTTCCTCAGACTGTGTCTAGAGTCTGTCTGGTGAAAACAGCCCCTGCAGGGTAAATGTAACAACTCGTGCACCTCAAGGCTAGACTGACCAGGTAAACAAGCAGGAAAGTTTAGTCTGGACAAGAGAAGATGGCATGGAATGGGTTTGCCTGGTATGACTGCCACCACAGGCGACTCAGGGGCCAAAATTGGGGAGAGTGTCCCCTTACCCCAAATTTGGGGAGAGGGGGCTTGTCTCCTCTGTTCTCTCTGTTTGTATTAATTATTTATTTAGATTTTCACCCTGCCCTGTCCCCTAGAGGTCAGGGTGGCTCACATCATTAAAATATAAAATACACAATAAGACCCTTCTTAAAAAGCTTAACACCCCCCTGCGATCTACCCCTGCCCATTAAATGCCTGGCTGAATAAATAGGTTTTATGCTGCCTCCAGAAAATGCACAGGCTACGGCTTAGGTGAATCTCCAGGGGGAAGGAGTTCCAAAGCTGTAGAGCAGCCACCGAGAACACCTCTCTGTATCCCGGGACGTATAGACCTGGGTCAATAATGGAACTTGCAAGAGGGCACACTCAGCTGATCTTAGAGGCTGCAAAGGGGCAGAGAGATTTGTGACAGGCCCAGGGTCACCCAGTGAGTTTGTGGCTAAGGTGAGTCTTGAACCAAGACCTCCCCCCTCAGCCCAGTCCCAGTGCTGTTAACCACACCACCACATTGGCTCGCCAGTTTTTCATCCAACCCATGCCCTGCAGTCTCAGTGCTTACTCAGTGCCTGGCTGCCATTGGGGACTGAATGTGGGTGAGCCAACTGAAGCGCAATCCAGACAAGACTGAAGTGATGTTGGTTGGCTGCCGTGTAATAAGGAGGAAGGCGGTCCTTTAGATACATAGGGCCCAGGCCATTAAGGTTTTTATAGGTCAAAACAAGCACTCTGAATTGTGCCCGGAATGCAGTACTGGCAGCCAGTGCAGACTCTGAAGCACCGGTGTTATGTGTTCCCATCCCATCAAAAGGCAGGTCACCACATTCTGTACAAGCTGCAGCCCCCAAGCAGTCTTCAAGGGTAGCCCCATGTAGGGCACGCTGCAGTGGTCTAGCCTCAAGGTAATGAAGTCATGGATGACGGTGGCCAGATCCGTATCTGAAAAAAAAGGGACGCAGCCTTCTCATCAGATGGAGCTGGTGAAAGGCGCTCCTAGCCACCGCCGTGACATGATGTTCGGAATCCAGGAGCACCCCAAGGCTACGAACCTGAGTAATCAGAGGAGGCTGTACCCCATTAATGATGGGTGTCCCAATCTCCACCCCCAAGTTACAGGGCGGCCAACCAAAATCACTTCAGTCTTACCTGGATTGAGCTTCAGTTGGCTCCCCTTTCCCTAAAACATCCAAACCGCGTGCCTCGGCTTCCCTGATCTTTGAAGATAATCCTGTGCAGTTTAAGGTTTTAAATAAGACAGAAAAAGCCACACAATTGCTTTGCATGGGCCAGTTTAGTGCAGGAAAAGATGATAAAGTGTTTGGAACACAAATCGTACAAGAAGAGGTTGAAGAATTTGAGTGTGTTCAGTTTGGAGAAAACTAAGGGGGGGGAGGGATATGATAATCTACAGATATTTGAAAGGCTGCCATAAAGATGGAAAACAATTGTTCTCTCTTGCTCTGGAGCCTGGAAGGCAGGACAAGAGCCAATGAGTACAAACTGCAGAAAGGGAAAGTTAGACTGAACATCAGACAAAACTTCCTGTGCAAGGAGTGTCTGGCAATGGAACTGGTTGCCTAGGAAGGTTGTGAATTCTCCATCATTGGAGGTTTTTAAGAAGTGGCTGGATGACCATGTGTGGGGGGGATGTTCTAGATATGGCAAATCCTGCACCAAACGGGGCTACACTCAATGACCTTCATCTTTGCTTCCAACTCTGTAATTCTAATGCTGAGAGATAAAAAACAAAAACAAAAAATCCCCACCCTTTAAGCTAACACTGGGTATTACTAGACCTCGAAACTCCGAGTTTCCTCTTCCTGGAGCTGGTCAGGACTTCTCTCTGGGAAACAGTTATAGGGTGCAGCCACACGAGACAGGCCAGGGAGACTTTCACTCTTTGGGTAGCCTTTACCCCTCCCTGGGCAAATGAGCCAAAAGATGCAGTGGCTCCTGTGCCCCAGGACCTGCCAGATATTTGCCTTGTCCACAGCCAACTGCTCTGCGACATGTCCTTGGGAAAATCCCGAGAATACACTGCGGAGCAGCCTTACCCCAAGTGGGGTAAGACTGCCCAAGGTGAGACAACCTGTGTGGCCAGGTGCACTTGTCCGGCCACACTCAGAGCAAGGCTGTGGGGTTGTGAATGATGGGCGATAGTGCTCATCACCTGCGGCCATGTCACAGCCAGGGGCCAGATGGATCTCAATTGGGCCAGGGGAGGGAGGTGGGGCATGATCATGCAGCCACTCCTGTGGGTGGCACCTCAGCTCCAAGATGGGCCGAGCCGCCTGGTTTCCCAGCACTTGCGTGCCTGGTTTGGACTCCCTGTGCTGGTTCCACAGTGTGGCAGGGCCAACTGTCTGCCATAGGGCCACGCAGGGATTGAGCCCGTGCAGCTCAAGTACAGCTCATCTGGTTGCACCCACTCTCTCAACCCTGTAATTTATTCCCCAAAAGAAAAAAGATTCTGAGACTGAGAGGGCAGTCCTCTCCCACTGAAGTCAATGGGAGCTGAGCAGCCATTGACTTCAATGAGGACATAATTGCCCTCACTGTCCTGTTGCCCCAAACCTTTTGTTTTGCAGATTAAATCAACTGAAGGACAGCAGGTGAGGTTGCAGGGTGTTGCCTGCTCTGCTCTCCCCTTTTGGCTGCTGAAGCTGCAAATGAGCCTTTGGGGAGCTCTTTGCAGTCCTGGGCATTTTGGGGACTCCATAAACCCCCTGTAGTTGATGGCCTAGGAATGGGGTGGGGCTACGCCCCTTTTAGCCCCCCCCGCCCCGAATCTGCCACTGATCTCTTGGCGTAGATTTTTGACCAAGGCCACAAAGCGTGGTCTCAGTACCATACCCAGGATGAAAGCCAGACTGACACAGGTCCAGGTATCTAATAGCATCAAAATGCCCTAGAAGCTACTGGGCAACCATCCGTTAACCTCCCCTAGAAAGGGGAGGTTAGAGACAGGGTGACAGCTATCCAGGCAGTCATCGTCAAGCGATGGTTTTTTGAGCAGGGCTGGACAACCGCCATTTGAAGGGCATCCAGCAGCTTGCCCTCCTGTAGGGACTTGGAGGCACTGACAACCCTGGCTTTCACCAACCAGGATGGGCATGGTTTTAAGGACATCCTCCGCATCCGTGGGTGACACCAACTGAAACTGATCCAAATAAAGCAGCCCTTATGCTACTAGTCAAGTCCACAGCAGTTAATTAAATGGTCCCAGCAAGACACAGACTGTTATTGTTTTCAGCCAGTCACCAGCTCTGCCCTCACCTTGCCCCAAGAATGGTGTGATTTTATCAAGCTGCAAGGGCAAATGCCGAAACTGGCAACATGGCTGCAACTGATCTCATGTGGGGAAGGGGGCACAAAGTTCACCCATCTCCCTTGCTCTCCCTGAAGCTTCCTGAGGGACAGCCACCGAGAGAACGGCCACAATAAGGCATGGCAGCAGACTCAGTGGGGCTTGGGGCGCCTGTGAGAAGGCTAGACGCTAGAGAAGAGAGGGTACACCTCCTCATCAACACTTTGGGATTTAAAGAAAAGAACAGAGTTGCTGCCAGACTGGGACAGAATATCTCAGCCAGTGTCCTGTCTCTGGCTGGAAACAGCCAGCCCAGGACACTTCAGGGGAAGTGTATGAAAATAGGGTATATCCTGTGATCCATCCCCCATCGTTCACGCCAAGTCTCTGACAAACCTGGCTAATAGTCATTGGTGGACCAAGCCTTCATAAATGTATCCAATCTTTTTTAGTATCCAGTTATGCTACTTCTTTTCATAGCAGCCCTGGCAGTGAGTTCCACAGGTTAATTTTGCATTGTGCAAAAATGTAACTTCCTTTTGTTTATTTAAAACTTGCTGCCTGTTCATTTAATTGTGTGCTCCCTGATGCTAGTATTGAGAAAGGGTAAATAACAGCTCCCTATGTACTTTCTCTGCATCACTCAATATTTTTTAAATAAACCAATATTTTATAAGTAACAACATAAGAAGTGCCATACTGGATCAGACAATGACTGGGGGAATGTTTCCTCGGGGCGGGACGTGGAGGATAATTTTCTGGATGCCCTAAATGACTGCTTCCTAGAACAGCTGGTTCTGGAACCAACGAGAGGAGGAGCTATTCTAGATCTAGTCCTGAGTGGCATGCAGGACCTGGTGCAAGGAGTAACTG
>QEPC01006872.1:3311663-3351082 GCA_003113815.1 Sphenodon punctatus
GCTGGAGTGTCCCGTGCACAGACTGGGTGGGCGGTGTGTGGGCAAGGTCGCTGTGCGTGGGGCCGCTTGTGTGAAGCGCTTCCCTGCACATGGTGCTCACGTACCTTCCTCCCACCCCCATCTTGTCTAAAAACACCCAGAGCAGCAGGTGAGGTAGAGGGACCCAGCGCCAGAGGAGGGGAGCAGAGGGGATCCTCGCTCTCAGAGTCCCCCACCAACTTGTTGCTGCGCCCCACCCAGCGGAACCACTGGTACTGAACAGCAGCGGATAGGGGGTAGCCCCTATCCCTGTCCTGTGCTTGAGAAAAGACGGTGTCAGGTCAGGGCATTGATTTCCTCCCCCCCGCCTCCCAACAACAAAATTCTGGTTGCTCTATAATATGGAGTATCAGGCCCGTTCAGCTGTTAATTATGTCAAGCCAGATGAGGGTACAGCACCAAATACATTCTTTGGACTCCCTGATTTCCAGAGCCCCCTCAGTTCCCCCAAGCTGCTTGTGCATTTCCAAGATCTTTTAGCTGGAATCCAGCTTTCTCTTCTTGTGGAGAGGAAGCGTCTTCATTTCTATTGGCTGGAGAGCAGCTCCTCCAAGGCCTCTTGTCCTGATACATGATGCATCTTTCACCCTCAAGTGACTCTGCTGCAGCTCTCTTATGCAGATTTGAGTTAATTGAGTCAGCCTAGGCTAATGTAGCCATGCATAGACTGTAGGAATATTGGCTGCAATCCTCAAACCACTCACTTCTCCGGAGTAAGTGGTTTAAGAATTGTAGACATAGTCAGATCATACTGGGTCAGACCAATGGTCCATCCAGCCCAGCATCCTGTATACTTCAGAAGAAATACACAAGAAACAGGGTATTCCCCGTCATTCACTCCTAGCTCCCAGCAGTCAAAGGTTTCCTCCTCTGACCAACATGACTCAGAGCCATGGATGAACCTAATATCCATGAGTTTGTCTAATCCATTTTTAAACTCAGTTATACTGTTAGTCTCCACAACATCCCATGGCAGTGAATTCCATAGGTGTGTGTGTCCTACACTGTGTGAAAAAATTCTTCTTGTGTTTGTTTTCAACCCACAGCATGCTAATTTCATCAGATGCCCCCTTAGTGCGAAGAGGTAAATAACAGCCCCTTTTTTATTTGTTATCCCCTTCCTTGGCACCATTTATAATTTTATAAACCTCTGTTATAGCCCCCCTCAGTTGTCAAAGCTGATGAACCCTCATCTTTTGAGTCATTCCTCATATACGGACAGGTGGGCATTCTCGGCGGTCACACCATCACTGTAGAATGCTCTCCTAGTGGAGAGCTGTCTCAACCAAAATCTTCTCACTTTCCGACGGCCGGCAGTGTAAAATCTGGCTCTTCTGCCAGGCAGTTGGGGAGGGAGGGAGGGATGGGTTAGTGGGGGACTGGGTATTTATTTTGGGAGTGCAGAATTGGTAGTTTTATTTTATAATGTATATTTATATGATTTATTATTGTATTTTAATGTTTTATGTGTTGTAAGCTGCCCCGAGTCGCCGCTAGGTGAGAGGGGAGGGATAAAATTAATAAATAAATAAATACATCGAAGCCGCTTCAGACACGTAATAGTTTTTGTTGCCCTTCTCTGTACCTTTCCCAGTTCTACTATGTGCTTTTTGAGATGAGGTAACCAGAATTGCCCACAGTATTCAAGGTGTGGGCATGCTATGGATTTAAACAGTGGCATTAGGATACTTTCCATTGTATTTTCTATTCCCTTCCCAATAATTCCTAACATCCTGCTCTATTTTTGACTGCTGCTGCTGCACATTGGGCTGATGAACCAACTGTCCACAGTAATTGCAAGATCCTTTTTTGCTGTGCAGTAACAGCTAATTTGGAACCCAACATTGTATATGTAGTTCGGACTGATATTTGTTTCTAAATTCATTGCTTTGTACTTATCAACATTGAATTTAATCTGCCGTTTTGTTACCCAGTCTCTTGGTCATATGAGATCCTTCTGTAACTCTTTGCAGTCCGCTTTGGAGTGAAGTCGGCCTGCATTATACAGCAGAGTCAAAAACAGAACACAACTATCTGGCCCCTGCAAGAATTTCATATCATCTGCAAACCTTGGCCATCTCATTGTTCATGCCCTTATCCAGATCATTCACAAATATCAATATGTTGAACATTATTGGTCCCAAGACAGACCCCTGGGACACTCCCAATTTGCTTCTCTTCATTCTCCAAATAGACCATTTATTCCTACCGTTTGTCTCCTTTAACCCGTTGTTGATCTGCTCCCTGCAGTGCTTAGAGCTCTCTAATGTGGTGCTACCAAGACAGCAATGCTGTAAGCTAAGGCCGCCCGATGCTTCCCTTTACAAAGCCCTGCTGCTTCTCTGTCTCTTAGAACTTATTTGCTAAAGTTTAACTGTTCCAGCTGAAATTTTCCATGATGGGCACTTGCCTCAGGCTGAAGTTTCTTTGGCAAAGCGTCAGCGAAAACAGTTCAGCAGCTTTTGAGAACAAGGTCATAGGGAGAATACATTAAATTGCCTTGTTCAACCCTTACAGCTGGTTCATCGAGAAGCATTTCTGCTTTCCAGATTCCAAAGAGGGACCTGGAATCTGGGGAGGAGGTGGGGCAGTTGCCCTAACATCCAGGATGGGCATTTTGCCATCCCTGTGAAACTCAATTAAGTTTGTAAAAAGCAGAGCCAAATCCTGCCCACAGTCATTGTTTATTTGGCTTCTTTCCAGTTCCTGGTTCTAGCCCCAGGATCCAGCCCCCTCCTCCCCACAAGCACTGAAGAAGCACGCTCAGGGCCAGGGGAAGGCAGCAGAGAGGAGGGTGTGAGCCCAAGGTTATGAATACATTGCAGGAGGGTGGGAAGGGCTGCTTGAGGAGCTCCATAGAGCTCTGAGCCGCTGCCCAGTTGTCTTGAACATTTTGCAGTCCAGCATGGGAGGGGAGGGAATTTTATATTGTTTTTTTAATTGAATCATTATTGTTTATTTTAATGTTTGAAAATGTTTTAAATTTGCTGTGAGCCACCCCGAGATGCCTGAGGCAGGAGTGGGCGGCATATACATTTTAATATAAATAAATATAAAAAGGCACCCACCTTCATGAATGGAGTGGGCAAAATTGAGTCAGTAAGAATTCCACTCTTCCCCCTCCTTTCCCACTAAGGCTGCAGTCCATAGGGCTTCAGTGGGGTTACTCTAGAGTAAGTGGTTTGAGAATCGCGGCTGCAACGTCATCTACACTCTGAATTGATTTGTCTAACCCCAACCGCCTTCGTCCCTTCTCACTTGCTGCCCCCTATGCCTGGAACTCTCTCCCTGTCCACATCTGCCTTGCCCCCTCCCTTCATACCTTCAAATCTCTCCTTAAAACTCAGCTCTTTCGCTCTGCTCTGCTGATCCGCTATATCCTATACCCATGGTCTGTGTACCCTTATCCTTGCCACATGGACCTGCCTGCTGTCATTCTCATCGTAACCAAGCCAAGTACGTGCACCTGAGAGCTCGCATCTTCCTGAATGTTAGACCCCTTGTCTCTCCCTCTGTTCCCCTTCCTATGTCTCCCCCCCAGCTCCTGTCTCTCAGATTGTAAGCCCTAAGGGTAGGGACCGTGTCTATTTTATTACTTTGTAAAGTGCCAGGTACACTGCTGGCACTATATAAATGTTTGTTAATAATAACAAAATAATAATAATAATAATTATTATTATTATTTAATAAATAATTTGTCCCAGTCCTTGGAACTGGCAAAGATGCTACTTTTTATACAACCAGTTTGAGGTTGGGGATAGCTGTCAAGGAGCAGCTTCTTCCTTCTGTGAATCCTAGCTGGAGAAAAAGGAATGGAGCCATAGAAAACACAGCAGCAGAGCCCTAACATGGATACCCCAGGCCACTCCTTCCTGGCTAGTTGCAGCCAGAGGGGGCAGGAGCGAGTCCTTTCCAGATAGGTAGATTGCAGGGGCATATCTATAACAAGGGACAGGCAGTACAGCTGCGTTGGGGCCCATGAACCCAGAGGCCAGCACTCTGGTGCAGCTGTGTCCCCTGCCACAGGGAGTGGATTCCACATTCTACACGGGTTAGGGTGGCCAGATATGCAAATTTTAGAGGACACATGAGAAATACAGGTTGCAGGACTATGTTGGAGCCAAGACACCCCTGCAACCTGTATTTCTCATAAGTGTACTCTAAAATGTACATATATGGCCACCCTAACAGGACTCACTCTAACCTAGCTCTGCCCCTGGAGGTTGGCCAGTTCAAGACATTTGCACATCCTGAAAGTGCTGGTTCCTGATCCCAATGATTTTCAAGTTTGTCTACCCTAGGCAATAAGCCTGGCCACCAGGTTACATGTTCCAGTGACTCACCAGTTTCTTGACAAAGCGAAGTTAAAAGAACTTGCTTCACTGCAAAGGCAAGATGGAGAGCAGAAAGACAGGGGTTAAGGTGGAATCTTCCTCCTTCAATGCTCCTGCTCCCTGAATTTTGCTAACTCTGCGGTGGGGAGGGGTCTCGGCACTGCATGGGGCCTTTCATGCCATATGGGCCGCTGTCCCATGCCTGCCAGGCAGATACTGCATCCATCCACCTCAGCTTTCTCACTTTTCTGGTGGATGAGGTTGTCAGCAGCTTCAGATTCCACCTTCGCTTTGGAACTGAAGCTTTTGGAGCTAAAATGGATGCAGCAAAGAAAAGAATGAGCTGAGTGGGAGCAAAGGTCTTGCCATGAGTCCAAAAACAGTGGGGGTTTGAAGGGAACACATATCCCCCAACCTTGGGGTATTCTTTCCAAGCTGAGACACACAAGGCTGTGAGCTGCAACCTTGCTCCCACTGACTGTGGGATACACACCGGGTGTGGTGAGACACACCACTTAAAACCAGCCCCCTACTCTATGAAGTAAAGATGAGGACCTATGCTCTCATTTTCTAACTAAGCTGACAGAAAGGCTGCTACAAGGATAGAGTGAGGAATAGAACCTAGGACGCTTAGCACAGTTGCTCTATAGTTCAGCTAACCAAACACATGGCTAACACTGCAGCAGCACCTAAGTCCCCAGTCACACAGCTAACGCTGCAGCAGCAGCAGCTAACTCTCCAGCGACACACGGCTAACACGGCAGTAGCAGCAGCAGCTAGCTCCCCGGCCACACTGCTAATGCTACTGCAGCTTCCTAACTGCTATTTAACTTCAAAGTGCAAAGTTCTCCTTCTCCAGTTGGCTGAATTGGGGGGGAAAGCACAACTAACAGTAGTTTAAGGATTAAGGGGGGATTCAGACGTTCTGATTTGTGCGATTTTTTAAAAAAAACGAATGTTTCATGCCTGTCTGAACACTTAAATTCGATTAAATGGAGTCAATATCGCACTAAAGCAATGCGTGTTGAAAAGCTACTCAAACCTACCTTTTTGCTGTCCGTTTTCAATAAATCCGCACTTAACAGCAGTGTGAAAGCAACATCGTACTGGTTTTAACTAGTGTGTAATCTTTTCTGATGTGAATGCAACCGTGCTTCCAAGTGCGCTGTTTTACTCCTGCCCCTACCGGAAGCAGTGAGACCAGCTGGAGCCCTGTAGTTGCCTCGCTGGGTGCAGGCTGCAGCCAGCTTCTCCCCAAAAAAGTTCTTCCCCTCCATGTTTCCCCTCCATGCTTCTCCCCAAAAAAGTTCTTCCCTCCAAGGGACTTTCAATCATCTGCCTCTGCCTCTACCGTAGTGCTGCAGCAGTAGCAGCAGCGGGATACCGGAAAGAAACCAGGGAGAGAAGCAGCGCGCCTCACTATGCGAGGGGCTTCTTTCCAGCAGCCTCAGGCTCTCCGTTTTTATTCCCTGATTCTACAAAGTAGCAACCTTTGCTACAAAGGTTGTAGCAAAGGTTGTAGCAAAGTTGCAGCAAAGGTTGTAGCAAAGTTGTACTTTGCTACAAAGTAGCAACCTTCTGGCTCCCCACAGGCCACTTCCTGTAACTGAATCGCACTGAGCAGCCGGGTAAGCACGCACTACAAGAAGGTCTGAATGCATTATTTCGCTGTACTTAAAATCGGTATGGCATGCATGTGAATGTAACAGGACTTGTTAACAGCGAACTATTGAGAACCAGTTTTTTAAAATCCAGATAATTGCTGCACGTGTGAATTTGCCCTAAGTTTTGAGAAGGAAATCTGATGAAGAGAGATTCAAATATGGCTTGTGTCAGGGAATGTTATATATCTATGTATGATCTGGAAAACAGTAAAGAAATTTTAGAAAGTTTACTTAACACACACACACACACAAAAATGGAAAAAGTCAGACTTAGCCAATCTTCTTATTTTTGCAGGGAAATCATACACATAATTTTTTTAACCAGATTTATCAACATTTAAGATTTTGACTGAAAACTTTTCAGGCCATTTCGCAACTTCAGTTTTGTTTGGCGTTTTCTCATTGGGAAAAAAACCCTGAAAAATATTCTGACATTTTCTAGAAAGGGTGCAATCGAGGCTGGAAGCAGGCAAGTGTAGACTGTGTGACTGCACAGGGGCCCATGTGTTGGGGGCCCCATGTATGAAATTACAACACGAGTGTGAGAAGCACTGGCTTATATATGGGCCCACAGAGCCTCCAATGCAGGGAACCCAGGCCTACAGAGGGCCCCCAGCGATTTAGGAAAGGGGCCTTAACACATGGGTGCCATGAATAAAATAAAAATAACATCATATGCATAGCCTGATGGCCCATATGTCCTGCAACACAGGGAGCCCCAGGCTGCCCCTGAAGAGGATGCTGTGCTTGACTGAACATCAATAATTAAAGTAACACTTTCTGGCACCTAATGAGTGAGTCAGTGTGTGTGTGTGTGTGTGAGTATGGTATCAGAGATCATGCACCACCATTTTGCATGGGTTCCCAAGTTTCCTGGTACAACCTTCACTTGGTACAACCTTGTCCTCATGGCTCAGCTCCCATGGCCTTCAATGGGTGAGGACTGCAAGCTTCATTTTCAAACTGAAAAAGGTGGTATGAAGCCTCCCAGAGAGCCCTGCTCACTCCTTCCCTTTAGCTCCCCTTAGAGCTCCTTTCAACCACTCCATCT
Source organism: Sphenodon punctatus (assembly GCA_003113815.1). NCBI lineage: Eukaryota > Metazoa > Chordata > Lepidosauria > Sphenodontia > Sphenodontidae > Sphenodon > Sphenodon punctatus. The sequence continues at coordinate 3,318,752 of QEPC01006872.1, forward strand.
TGCTCTATTCTTGTGGTTCCCAAACTTGTGCTCCATTGATATCATGCTACGCTAAGTGATTTGCAGAGCTGGTTTTGGCTGTAGCTGAGTGGGCTTTTGTCCACGCTCATGGCATAGCCCTCTCTGGAGAGGTGGGGCCAGCAGGGAGCTATGGCTATCCCACAATTCGCATGCACTAGGGTGGGGCATCTCCAGCAGGTGCATGGGGATTCACAAGAAAGTTTGAGAGCAGGCAGTAGCAGTGGTCTGTGGACCCGAAACATTTAGGGCCCAGTCCCCTACTCTATCTCACAGATCCTAGAGATACAGTCCATGTGGTGATTCCCTGGACTGTGTATGGCCTGATGCCATGTACCAAGCCACCTTTGCTGTCTGTGCACTTGTCCCTGTTGAAGTCTCACAGGATAAACGTTTGCAGAGATGGGCAGCCCTCGCTGTGTTTGCTCTAGCAAAGAGTATCACAGCAGAGACAGGCTCCGTGTGCTCTCTTTTTTCCTTCGCTTTTGTCTGACAGAAAGGTCATCCTGATGGAGGAAGAGCTGTTTGCTCTCCGTGTGTCAGGAGACACAAGAAGCTTAGCTGCTGTCATGTCTGCCTGTGCAGGGCCTGCTAGTTGTTGCCTTGCTGCTTTCAGAAACAATCTGAGGACAAGCGAGATGATTTATAAATCCACCTCCCATAGTCATAGTCACTGCTATATGAGGTCAGACCAATGGGACATCTAGCCCAGCTTCCCATCTCTGACAGTGGCCAACACCAGTTGCTTCAGAGGAAGTGTACAAAAACAAAAATAAGTCATTATGGAGTGATCCGCTCCTTGCTGTTCTCTCCTAGACCTGAGCAGTTAGAGTTCTCATCTCCTGACCAACTTGATTAACAGCTATTTAGGGATCTATCCTCTAAAACCTTATCCAACCCTTTTTTGAACTTAGTTAGACTACGGGCATTCACAATGCCCCTGAGCAAGGAGTTCCACAGGTTCATCATGCTTTATGTGAAAATTATTTAGGTTTATTAATTATTATTATTATAAGTATTTATATAGTGCCAGCGATGTACCTGGTGCTTTACAAAGAATAAGACAGACATGGTCCTTGCCCGAGAGCTTACAATCTAAAGACATGCGAATATAGCAGTAAATGAGGGAAGATAGATAGAAAGGAGCAAGGACATGAAGAACCTTTAACATGAAGACAGGGACTTTGTGCTGAATGTGAAAGGGAAGAGGGAGGCAGTGGAAGGAGCAGAGAAGGGGCTAAACATGATCAGAGCAGCGGGTAAGGTGGATGACCTTGGCAGTGAAGTGTTGAACAGAAGTCAAGGTAGGAGCAGAGAAGGTCAGTCAGAAGGAGGTTGCAGCAATCAATTTTAGAGATGGCTGGAGCATGGACTAGAGCAGGGGTAGAGAACCTTTTCCCTCCCAGGTAGGGTTGCCACCTATCCAAATTTTTAAGGAATACTTATGAAAAATACATGTTGAAGGGCCTGCATTAGCACCTTAGGCAACAATGCAGGACCTTCAACATGTATTTTTCATAAATGTTCCTTAAAAATTTGCACAGGTGGCAACCCTACTCCCAGGGGCCATTTTGAAAAATAGTACAAGCTCTGAGGGCCAAATAGAAGTTTGGGGCAGGGGTGTTTAAGGGGTGTTCTCAGGAAGAGTTGAGTCCATATCATACAGATCTGTCTCCTACCCTGCATACCCTCATCGCTGCTCCCTTACCGAGCTTGGTTTTTCAGTGGTTGGGGATAGGAAGGAACTGGATCTAGGGACCAGATCCAGGAACTGGAAAGGGGTCACATAAAACTAGTCATGGACCACATTTGGCCCCTAGATCTGAGGGTCACCAACTCCTAGCCTAGAGTTCTGGCAGTGGGAGCAGTAAGAAAGGGTTGAATTTTAGCAAACATTAAGGGAAATTTAAGGAAAATAATAAAGTTTTGATTGTTTTCAACTTGCTGTCTATTCATTCACTGGGAGGTGTACCCTAGTTCTAGCATTATGAGAAGGGATAAATAATAATTATCTTTCACTGCACCATCTATGATTTCGTAAACCTCTATCCTACCCCCCTCAGTCATCTTCTAAGCTAAGGTTTCTCCACACCCCTGCTTAATTTCTGTTATCCTTCCCTGAACCTTTTCCAGTTCTAACCTATCCCCTTGGAGGTGACGCAGCCAGAACTCCACACAATATTCAAGGTGTGGGCATGCTGTGGATTTATAAAACAGCATTAGGAGATGTTCTGTTTTATTTTCTATCAATTTCTTAATCATTCCTAACATTCGCTTTATCTTACTTGTATAGGATCTTGTTGTCCTATACAAGGACAGAGCAGCTCCCAGCTACACCATGCTAATCACTGCATTACAAGCTTCTAATCCCCAGTGCCAGGCTCCCCCAGTGGGTGTTAGACAGCGAACTGGAGGGTGCCATTGCTTCTTGGAACTGACGCATGTGGTCAATTTATATCTCAGCACTTACTTAATTAAGGCTTTATTCTCCCCATTGCCACACAGTTAAGTAGGTGGAAAGACACTAAGGCTGTGCACACAGGATTTGGGGGTCTTTCACAAAATCTGGGGGGTTTATGCTTCTGAATAAAGAGAGGAGCAGAGCCAGGGAGAATAAGACATAAGAATAACTATTACAGTCACACAGTCTGCAGCTGCCCTGAGACTGTGTGTACACACATTAGCTAGGCAAAGATCTCTGTTTGTGTGTTCACCTGAACACACAATCAAGGCTCGGCTACTGGCCAAACCTGGGGCAGCTGCTTCAGAAAAAGCTGGAGCAACCAACTCAGATTTTGGTCCACGTGTAACATGGGGAAGTCGACCCCTGTATCAGCCCGCTGGACAGAGTTGCTGGGAATGGGGGGGTCTCTGCCTTCCAAAAGTCAGCAGACCCCACATCCTGGTCCATCAACAGCAGCCTTGTTTCATTCCTGGACACCAGACTGGGAGCACCCAGCAGCACAGACTAGAAAGAATGGGGCTGCTGTTGGCAGACCAGTGGTGGGTGTTTTCACATATCTTGTGAACGAACGGTACGTATGAACTGCTACTACATGCTGTTCTTCACACCCTTGCCCTGCTGGGCCTCTTTATAGAGTATGTTTGCAAACACCCTGAGGGTGCTTTTCATACATAACTTTAGCCATGTAGCCACAGTCCCAAATTAGGGACACACACACAGGCAATTGGTATGTGCCAAATCTGGGGCAGATACTCCTAGGAAAACAAGAGCAATTTCCCTCATAGCCAACGGACTGTGAGAAAGGTCCTCCTGCAGCAGCACCACTACTAATAATTTCTACATAGGCAGCACTTTTACAGTCACAAATTGTGGAGACAGGTCACTAGGTTTGCCATAACTCCCCTTTAATCCAGGATGCTTATAAAAAATACATGGTGCAGGGCTGCATTGGAACCAATGCAGTTCTGCACCATGTCTTTTTCATAAGCATCTTGGATTAAAGGGGAGGTATGGAAACCCTACAGGTCCCTGCCTAGTGGGTTTACAATCTAAGATGGGTAAGGATGAGGAAAACACAGGGAGAGATAGATAGACACACACACACTTCCATTTCACAGATGGGGAACTGAGGCTGAGACTTGCCCAAGGCCACCCAGCGAGTTTATGACTAGAGCAGAATTTGAACCCTGACTTCCCAGGTCCAAGTCCAGCATCTTATCCACTACACCTGCTCTTTCCCCAGCTGAGCTCAGGAGGAAGCTTCTATCCATGCCAATCAGCAGTAAACACTTTTGCTGACAAACAGTTGAACCTCAGGGACAGACAATTTGCAGCGGCCCAGTCTTTCCCCCAACCAGGACCAGAATGGCTGCTGCTGTGAGCAGTCTGGGGCACTGCATGCATGCTAACACACGTGTTTGCAGCTCTCTGCATCCTTGCACTGTTACTGGAGCCTGTGTCTCAGTTTCTCCAACAGCATGGCACCAGGCACTCACCAGTTCCTTCAATCAGGGTGTTTTTTTATCCAGACTACAGTTTTTTCAACAACATAAGCAGTACCAGACTGGATCACGCCAATAGTCCAGCCAACCCAGCATCTTGTTTTCAGCAGTGACAGCTTACATCATTTCAGAGACATGCGCAATAGGTCATGATGGAGCAATCCATTCCGTTATTCACTCCCAGCCCCTGACAGTCAGAGGCCTCATCCCCTGACCTGCATGACTAATAGCCATTTATGTACTTATCCGTGAAGAACTTATCCAATCCTTTAAAAAACCCAGTTACGCTGACCATCTTATCCCCTGGCAATGAGTCCCACAGGTTAATTGTACTTTGAGTGAAAAAATATTTCCAGCCCTGAGAGCTGGGCAGACTGCGCTGGGAGCTCAGGGGAGAACTGTGATTGAAGGAACCAGAGCTTAATTGGCAGCTCTCTAGGGAAGTGTGGGGAGAGTAGACTGAGGGGGGATTCAGACGTTCTGATTTTTGCGAATTTTTTTAAAAACCGAATGTTTCATGCATGTCTGAACACATAAATTCGATTAAATGCGGTCAATATCGCACTAAAGAAATCCGACTTTCAAAGCTGTTGGAAGCTCAGGGAAGAAGCCTGAAGAAGCAGGGGCTTAAGAGGAGTTCTGGTTCAACTGTAGGTAGCCCAGTGTGGGGCTGGGCAGTGGGCATGAAAGGGGCCAGAGCTAGGGAAGGCTGTGTCTGGAGACATTTGGGGACCAGAGCTTAAGGGCAGCTCTGTGAAAAGACACCAGGGCCAGAGGGTTGTGCCTGGTCACTGTGGACAAGGCCAAAGACTGAAGGGCATGACTATTGGGTGGCATCCTGCAGGTACTTGCACAGGTAATCCTCCTTCCCTGCTACACTACTAGTTCTGGTATCTTGAGAAACTGTAAATAACTGCTCCCTATTGACATCCTCCCCACCACTCAGGATTTTGTCAGCTTCTATCTTTTATCCCCCCCTTAACTGTCTCTATCTGTAACCTATCTGGCTACGCCTCTTCTCATATAGAAGCCCTTCACCTACTAGGGCCATGATCTACAGACTACTTACTTCAGAGTACGGGTATTTTTAGACAAGTGCCTCCCCACCAATCATGCATGTTGCAAGGCTGCGTTGCCACACTATGCAGCCCTGCACCATGCATGATGGATAGGTAATAGATGGGGATGTGCTTGTCTAAAAACACCCTATATAGTTGGTAGATCACAGCATAGGGCCTTGCTCCAGACCAGCCTTTCTGCCCGTGCCCCAGAGACCAAACCTCTCCCAGCTTAGAGTGCAGGCCCACTTGTATCCCTAATAATCTCTTATTTTAGGCTTTGTTCACGAAACACCATACCCCCTTGCAAACGCACCATTTATTCCTTACTCTGCATTTGTCTTGTCCTTTAGCAATGCATTCACACAGTTGCCAGTTCCCCTCTATCCCAATGGCTCACCCCTAGCACTGAGCAGCAGAGAACAAAAGATCATCCAGGAGCACAGGGAGTGGCAAGGATTTCACACAACACTCTGAATGTAGGGCACATGGGGCACTGCTGTTGGCATCCCCTGGTTCCCCTCCACCTCCCTATCCTGCCTGCTCGTTAAGTGCTAACGGCAGCACAAGGCAGCTCCATTCATCCTCCCTCGTTAAGAGCTGCCTTGTCACAGTCTGAAATGCCATTACCCCTCTAACTAGGGAAGATAAATGGCATCTCTTGGCAGCTGGGTTGGGAGCATCTCGGTGCCTCCTGTACTGGAGGGATTGGGGACAGTCTGGGATCCACTGCAAAGCAGGGGGAGGCTCAGATCTCAGGGGGCACAGTACTGTGACTGATTCAGACTGATCTCTGCCCCTCAGCAGAGATCTCCAAGTGCCAAAGTAACTAAGAGCTTGCAGATTGAGGGCATAGGGTGGCACTGAGGGACTGTCATGCCTGGAGTTGCCAGAACAGCTCTGCTTCTCACATCTCCTCCTGCCCCCGCACTTTTGGAAACTAGAACTTCACAAGCAAGAGCCAGTAGTTGCATCTTCTCTGAGCGGCCCTGTTGCTCTCTGTTCTTGGCACAACGGGTGCTTTTAGACGGACAGCAGCCCAGCCCCGCCTCTGCTGCACTTCACACCTGGGCAGGCCACCAGATGTACAGGTGGAGCAGAGGTGGAGTGGGCACCACCCGTTCTGCTCCAGTCCTGCTTGCGGTGCTCCAGAACATCCCAGAGCACCGCCAGTGGAGCAGGCTGCCCAAACCTGGGGCCGGGCTGGAGGTGGAGCTGTGGTCTGTCTACTCAGCAGACCGCTGTTGCAGCTCCACTCTTGGCTGGGGGTTGCCCTGGGCAATACCATAGAACAGCAGGCGGCAGCCTAGCGCGTCAGGTGATCTGCCCTCAGCTCTATGGGGGTGGGGCGGGCACCACGTGGGTAGACTGTGGGCCACGGCAGTTGATGCGTCCATTTAAACCCAGCACAGGCAGGACTGCCATGGAGGATGTGGGCTGGACACCCCCAGAACAGTTCGGGGAGTGCCCAGCCCCATTGGCTAAAGACACCCAATGTCTCTGAGCTGGGGAGAGGCAGGGCAGGACTTTAGGAGACTTGGGGAGGAAGGGACCATCCAAGGCTTTGTGAGCCAGTGCTGTGGCCAAATGTGACAAACACACCCTTTTGCACTCCTGGGCCGCAGATTTCAGGCAAATCTAATCCCCTCTAAGCTCCTAAAATCAGGGCTGGCCTTACCACATGGCAACTTGGGGCAACTGCCCTAGGTCCTGCTCTTTTCTCTACTTCTGGGAGCCCTGCAGTGGCCCTCATTTTCACCAGGACATAGTGAGGGGCCCACATTCCCTCCCAGTGGGGTCCCAAAGTTGACCACCTAGAGGGCTCCACAGAGGGTACTTCATGGGGCAGGGTCATAGAGAAGGGGGAGGAGCCACCAGGGCCCCCACATTTTATCTTTGCCCCCTGAGCCCTGCAGATTCTAAGGCTGGCCCTGATGGGAACAGATAAGAGTTTGCAGTGCTCTTATGGGCTTTGCTAGAGGGGAGCTGTGGAGCAAGTGAGGGGGCACTCTTGCTGTTTCTAGCACAGGAGGGGGACCAAAAACCTAAAGCAGCGGTGACATGGCCAGAAGACTAGCACCCAGGGCAATGATGGTGAATCACTGGCACCAGCACCAAGCTGGGCACCACGCAATTTGGGTGAGCACCAACGACAATGAAAAACAATAATTACATTAATCATAATCAATTAGCAACTTTAAATAATTAGAGCATTATTTCTATAGGTTATATATTAATATATAATTCAAATTATACACAATGATATAAAATTAATACTGACTACTCGCGCTGACACCACGTCACATTGGGAAGTTGGGTTTTAAATCAGTTTGGCACTACACCCCCAAAAAGGCTCACTATCTCTGACCCAGGGGCTCCCCCCCCCTTCCCAGCTCATCCCCTGCTGAGCTCCCACCACCTCTCTGCCTCCGCTCTCCTGTGGGTAGTGTAGGGATGAAGCTCTCTCTTAGGGCGCTGGGAGGATTACTTGGCTGCGGGAATGCAAAGCTTTGTGCGAGAGCAAGGAATCAGGATTAAATCAGACATGCTCCGCATCCCGGTGGAGCTGTACATAGTAATGGGCTTACCTTGCTTGCTGCAGCGACTTGACGTCATGCTTGCAGTGCTGGTTCCAGGTATGTGCATGCAGACCATGCGACTGCATAGGGCCTTATGTGTTGGGGAGTCCAGGAATAAACTTGAAATGACAACATGAGTGTGATAGGGTTACCACCTCTTTCCAGGTTTTCACCCAGACAGGCATCACCATTTATTTATTGAAATGTATATACCACCCTTCCCGGAGGCTCAGGGCAGTAATGTCAGGGGGGGTGAGGCAAAGAGTCTGACATGCCCTTTTCTGATGTAAGCCCGCCCCTTAGAACACTGTGACATCACGGTGCTCCACAGGGGGCAGAGCTGTGTCAGAAAGGGTGGGCGGGGGCCACAGGGGCTGCCTTTCTGACATAACCGCACCTCTTACAGAGCATCATGACATCATGATGCTCCATAGGGGCAGGGCCACATTAGAAAAGGCAGCCAGAAAGTCCCTTTGGTTCACCCGCTTTCCGACGAGGCTGTCCCTGAGCCAGAGAAATTGGGGCTTCTCTTAGAGCCCAGAGGCTTTGGTCAAAATCTGGAGTCTCCAGGTGAACCCCGGAGATGTGGTAACCCTTTGTCTGAGAAGCACTGGGATAAAGCAGGGAGCCCAGCTTGCAGAGTACCTATGGTGATTTGGAAGGGTGGGGTGGGGGGCAGCACATAGGGTTCATCAATAAACATTCCTGTTAGGAGTGGGACAAGGTACACCTTCATTTCATGCAAGGCTTCAACTTCCCTGGATCCAGCACTACGAGCTTGGTCGCTCAGCGGGAAGTGTTTATGTTTACCTACTCCTACTGCACCTTGCGATTACTGTGAATCCAGGCTATTTTTGGTGCCTACTACACAGACAAATAAATCCCCCCCCCCCCCTCCACCACCGGGGAATCCATCCATGGACCTTCATGTGGCTTCAACCCTGAAGTCGGGCACTATTACCACTTCTCTGGGGCTCAGAGGGGAGCTGAGTGATGCTGCTGCTCCCTGGAGACAGGAGTGGCAAAGGTTCACACATACGGCAAGATGTATGGGTGCACCCATCACTCTGCTGGCGACAGCTCCTGGTTCTTCCTCACTAGCTCTGCCAGCATCACCCCCAGCACGGAAGAGAGCAGGCATATCGCGTCAGAAGGAATAGCACCCCTTGCCTGCCCTGCTGTACTTCAATATGGGTTGGTCTGGTGAGCTTCACACTGGTCCTCCCTCCCTTCTGGTTCCCAGTAGGGGTGGTCTACACATTGCAGTTCTTTTCTGGAGCAGCAGCCCCAGGTTTGGCACACAGCCATTCCTGTGCTCGGTACTATGTAGAAATACTGCACACACACACCCTCCAAATACACCATAGCTCATGCACTGGGTGAGTTAGGACCACTGGGCCTAGTCTTGTAGGAACACGATGCTCTGAGTCATGCAGACTCCCAAGTGCCACTGACATAAGGCCACTGCCCTGTAAGCATCTACAAACTACAGGCCTGTCACCTGACCCCCAGGGGACTTGATAGGGACATCTCTGCACCAAGCCCTTCTGTCTCAGGCTTAGCCAGGCCACCTGGGTGAAGGAAGACCCGCCCCTTACAAAGCAGATTGTAAGCTGTTGGGCAGGGACCGTGTCTATCTTGTTTTTTGTAAAGCGCCAGGTACATCGCTGGCGTTATATAAATACTACTACTAATAATTAATAATTATGACATCACAGGACTCCATACGGGGTAAGGGAACACCCAAGTCCTACTCCTTTTCTGACACAGTCCTGCCCCTTTTCCAATGTAACTCTGGGTGAGAACAGACGAGACAATAACCCAGATTAGTCCCCTCCAGATGGGTGGCCACCTGCCATCTATTAGGTGGCCACCAAATGTTTGCCTGTCCCCGCCACCCACCTGCCCCACAGCCCCCACTGGGTGAATGTCGGTCGGTCTCTAACCTTCCCTTTTTAGGGAAGGTTATTGAACGGGCTGTGGCACGGCAGCTCCAGGAACATCTGGACCACACCGGTTTCCTTGATCCCTCCCAGTCTGGGTTTCAGCCTAGGTATGGTACGGAGACGGCCTTGGTGGCCTTGGTTGACGATCTCCGTCTGGCATTGGACCAGGGTCATCAGACCTTACTGGTCCTGCTAGACCTTTCGGCTGCGTTCGACACAGTCGATCATGAGGTGTTGATGACTCGCCTGTGGGACCGTGCCGGACTGGTTTCGTTCGTTCCTGGCCAGAACTCGCTGGGTGGTCTTGGGGGAGTGTACGGCTTCCCCCGAGACCTCACGTGTGGAGTCCCACAGGGTGCCATTCTGTCCCCCCTCTTGTTTAACATCTATATGCAGCCGTTAGGGGAGATCGTGAAAGGGTTTCAGGCATGCAGTGTCATCAGTATGCTGATGACACTCAGCTCTACCTCTCCTTTTCCATCGACCCAGGCCATGCAGTCTCCTTATTTTCCCAGTACCTGTCAGCTGTGGGGGCTTGGATGAGGTCGAGCCATCTGCAATTGAATCCTGACAAGACGGAGGTGATGTTGGTGGGCGAGGGCTTGGGGGACCTGGGGATGGTTGAATCTCCTCTTGTTGGGGGGGTTCGCCCTCCCATGGTCTCTCAAGTGCGGAGTCTGGGTGTGCTCCTCGATTCGCGGCTCAGGCTGGAATCTCAGGTTGTGGCTGTGACGGGGAGTGCGTTTCGGCAGTTACATCTTGTCCGGCGGCTTCGGCCGTATCTCTCAGACTCCGACCTCGCCACTGTCATCCATGCCTTCATCACCTCGAGGCTGGATTACTGCAATGCGCTCTACGTGGGGCTGCCCGAGAAGCTGGTACGGAGGCTGCAGCTGGTGCAGAATGCCGTGGCCCGTCTCCTTACGGGGGCAGTTCGCAGGGAGCGCATGACACTAGTGCTCCGGGCTCTGTACTGGCTGCCTATAAAGCACCGGGCCAGGTTCAAGGTGCTGATTTTAACCTTTAAAGCCCTTCACAGCCTGGGCCCTGCTTATCTGCAGGACCGCCTCACTCCCCATGTGCCCGTGCGACCTTTGAGATCGTCCGTGGGAGCCTTTTTGGAGGTTCCCCGGGCGAGGCGGGTGGCCACCGATATGAGATCTTTTTCGGTGGCCGTCCCTGTGCTGTGGAATTCACTCCCGGAGGAGGCTCGGTTGGCTCCCACTCTCCTGCTGTTTCGGCGTGTATGTAAGACCTGGCTGTTCCATCAGGCATTTGGCGAGGGGTGGGGGTGGGGGGTTTCCCCACATTGTATTATATTTTAAATTGGTTTTTTTTTAAATTTAATGAATGTTGTTCGCCACCCCAGGCTGCCCTGTGGGCAGGAGGGGCGGGATATAAATTTTAAATAAATAAATAAATAAATAAATAAAAATGCTGGCTGATATAGGTGAATGTGCACCCATGGGGCCACTTCCTGACTGTTAGGGTGCATGCAGCCTCCGCATACATGCATGTCTGCTAGGACCACAGAGTTTCAGGTGGAGTGCCTAGAGCAGTCCACGGAATAACCATGTCTGGAGGGGGTGTGAAGCACGGCCAGGAGAAACACCTGCTCATCTGTCCAGTTTGTTGCATGCAACCTGCAAGTGTGGCTGCGTGGGGGCTCCACAGAGCGACCCTGGACTCTAGAGGGCTAATCTCTTGTCTGATAACACCCTCTGCCCCTTATGAAATGTTTGACATCACAATGCTCTGTGCGAGGGCAGGGCCACCAAGTCACCTCAAGGACAGGCTCAGACTGGGCCCAATGCGGCTGGTCTAGGGCCAAGCAAGGCTCTGCCACAGGCATCCCACTTTCAAATGGTAAACATGTGTTCACTACCACTACTCTGTTTACTACACATTTATTTGCTTGTGTGAACACTTTTACCCCATGGTTACCACTTGGCCATTCCCTGGTAGTCCCTCTCTGATAATATCAAGAAACCCTTGCCACAGATTTACTACATGGCAGATTGCTCTGCCGCAGAGCTGGCATTCATGCGAATGCCTTTCTGCAAATATGCTGATTTGCCCTGGTTTTGCCACTTGAAACTGCTTTCTGAAAGTGCCCCTGGGTTGCCCCTGGGGGGAAACTAATGGTCTTTGAAAGAGCAAGGCTACAAATGTACATGGAAAGCTTGAATTAGAGCTGCGACAGAGGAGCAGGAACGAGCTTGTCAATTACTCAGAGCAGCCAGGGAATGGTATTTAATAAAGGGGGTTTGTTTGCCTTCAATATGCCTCATCTCCTCAATGCCAATATTAGGTTAAAGAATAAAGGCAGAGAGACAGCAACCTTTTGGCTAATGCTGGACTGATGCTCAGCTCTGTCTCATACCTGGGGTCTGTGTAACGTATCACAGGTTTGCAATAATCTCTGAAACTGGGCTGCATCTTCACCTGCTGATAAAAGGGCAAAGTGGAGAAAAGGAAAGAAACCTGGAAGTTGGGGGTTCAAGACTAGCTGACTGGAGGGGATGTGGTAGGTGTGGGATTGGTTTCAGCTTCCAGAGTTTGCTTTTAAAAACTGATGAGGGGGCAGGGGATGAGATCTTCCATGGGGACACAGCCCTAAGGGATGGGGGCATACTCAGGGTCAGTTAGTGTGTGTGTGTGTGCACGTGTGCACGCGCACACCAGTGCACCTGCCCAGCCTAGGCATGACTGGACTGCAGGGCTTGTTTTGCAGCTGCTAGGAAGGTGTAGCTCAGCTGGAAAGGGAACACCGTGTGGCAGCATCAGCGCCCCCTACTAGTATCAGCTCGGTTCCTCCCGCCCCTACTCTGATGCTGGCCTCTGTGTCAGGGTGGAACTGAAGAGAACTTATTTACATGGAGTCTGGGGGAGGCACTGGGCATGGAATGGGAGACTATATCAGAGGGCTGCCTTTGGTTTGTAATTTGAAGTAACTGTTCATGTGAACACATCAGTGTGAGGGTAGCGACCATGGTTCAGTGATCATTATGTCTTAGCTTGGGAGGAGACAGACGCAGTACTACTTTTGTTTTTACTCTGTTCATCTGAATGCTACCAAAGGGGACTAGTTACTTCAATTTAATTAAATCAGAGTGATAATTTTATTTTACCTCTGTTTATCAGAATGTGGCCTTGAAAAGGTGGGAACACTGCTGGCAATAAAGCAGAATTTTTGGTAAAGGGCACTGGCACCTGGGAGTATTTGTACGGTGATGGACAGCACAAGGGAACTGGTCCTATAGGACGTAGCATGAAGCAGGCACGTAGCAAGGTGGGAATGGGCCCTGGTGCAGAAGATGCAATGGGCAGGTGTCCCCTGCTGGGGCACGTCACTCCAGCATATGTAACCCGTCCCGTATCCATTCTACATGTGTGTGAGGCCCCCAGACTCATGCTAGCTATGAAGGGGTGCCTGCTCCGCCTTGGTGCCATCACTGCATCCTTTAACCCAGCTGCAGGAGCAGCCAAAGCTGTAGAGATGATCTGAGCTGAACTTTATTAATTTTCATGTTCAAATCAAGTCCCTGGAAAAGGCACCAAGTGATGGAAAGGGTCCCTGCCACCAGCTCTATCCCTGATGGTGTTGCCAGTGCCAGCCTAATTCTTGTTTCCCGTGCCCCTGGACGCAGCCCTTCTACAGGGGCTGAGGCGACGGGACGCGTCTTTGGAAGCTCAGTCACAGAGAGGTGAATTATTTCCCCTTGGAGACGGGAATAGCTCTGCTGTCTCCTACGCGGCAATTACACGGGACGTTGGAGCTCCTAAACTGCCACAGTGATGAACGCCCTAACGATCGTGCAGCCACACGGCATCTTTCATCCACTTCAACCCTGCCAGGCACTTGGCTGATGATCACACAGGCTGGGGAGTCAGGGGATGCTTTGCTGAGGGCCACCAATTTAGCCAGCTCTGGGAGGCCACCTGGTAGCAGCGAACAACAATCTGGAGAGGAAGGAAGGAAATCAGGATGTCCTGGAGCCAGGGCCTGATTCTAACTAATGGGGACTTGAGGCTTATAGTGGGGGAGGGACCAGCGGATCCAGCCCCAGGCTCTTCCTGGCCAGGGTTCCGGGTCAGCCGTCGCCCTACAAATAAACTCCAGGAGTCCTGGTCCCATGGTCAGTGCCTGACACTGTAATGGTGGTGTGAATCTCCCACAGGGTTCTGAGTACTGCCAGCTCCTACGGGCACTCTGTAGCTAGCAGGCACTGCTTGGTGTACTGCCATTGCTACATGCTGTCAAGTTCAATGCCCCCCCCCCCCCTGCTTAAGGGGTGTCTGACTACTCTAACCAGGAGGAGCTGCAGGCTGATCCCTTCCCTTCAATGCAAGGCAAAGGGGGAAGAAGGGGGGAATTCTGTTTGAAGAGGCAGCTGCTGATACAGCTCATGAATATTTCATCTCAGGATAGCGCCTGACGCGCTTTTATTTATAGGACCAGGCATCTCTAAGGTTCCTCATTTCCCACCCGGATCCTGCCACACACAGCAGGGGGCCTCCCGCCCCCTCTCCCAAGCCCGTGTCACACACAAGGATTTCTATTTAAAGATGTTAGGCGTACGGGACTCGTTCAACCTGGGCGGAAGAAGAGAAAAGAAGGGCTGCTGACATGAGCTCAGAATCTGTCTCAGTGTGGGGGCAGCCTGCATGGGGGCAGGATCAGCCTTACCACAGGGCGGTCCAGGGCAACAGTCCCAGGCCCTGCTATTTCCTGTAATTCTGGGGGCCTCTCAGTGGTCCCCATTTTCACCCGGGCTGGGTGCAGGGTCCCCACTCTGTCCCAGAGGGGCCCCACATGTGATCACCTCCACGACACTGCAGAGGGTGCCCCCGAGGGGGCAGGGTCATGGGGAAATGGGTGAGGCCAACAGGAACCCCACATTTTATTTTTGCCCTGGGCTGTGCAAATTCTAAGGCAAGGTGTGTGTGTGTGTGTGTGTGTGTGTGTGTGTGAGAGAGAGAGAGATGTGTGTGTGTGAGAGAGAGAGAGGGGTGTGTGTGTGTGTGAGAGAGAAAAATATGTGTGGAAAAAGACTTGCACCTTAACTCTGCTTTAACACCACTTTAACATTTCTGATGCTGCTTTCCCACGGCGCTGCTTGCGCAGCCTTTGGCACCGTGGGAGCATGCACTACTCAAATGTAGCACAGCTCCCATCTCGTGGGAAAGGAAGAAGTGTGGCTCTTCTGCCGGCAAGCTCGCGCATTGGACAGGGTAGGATCTACCCTACCTGATGGGTGAGCTTGCCAGCAGGAGAGCCGCACTTCCTCCTTTTCCACGAGATGGGAGCTGCGTGTCATTTGACTAGCGCATGCTCCCACGGTGCCATTGCCAAAGGCTGCTCATGGGAAACCAGCCTTATGTATGTTGCAGGGCAGCATGGGGCGCCAGTACAGCCCTGCACCATGCATAGGAAATGTTAAAGCAGTGTTAAAGTGGAGTTACGTATATAAAGAGAGTGTACGCAAGAGCAAGCTCCTGGGCCTCTCTCCTAAAGCCCCTAAATTTAGTGGGAATTGCCTGAACTGGGTTTGCATGGGGAGTAAGAGGCTCTCAGATTCTAGTATCAAAGAAGCAAAGAATAATCAGAATGAATTTAAAAGTAATACCATTTTGGTCATTTGGAGTTGATCTGGGGTGGGTGGGGGGAGGGTCTTTTTGGTTCAGTCATTTCAGTATTTCACTTACATCATTGTCAAGCCCCCAAATAACCAAAATGGAACACCTGAAGAAAAGAGATATGCTAGTACCCGTTTCAGGATATTTGGAGGGCTACTGGAAAATGCAAATAATCGATCTCCTCCTGTTTCAGTTCCCACTAGAACCTCTAGCCAGGTCCTTAATCAAGAGCAGGGTCATAGCTTGGGGATGAAATATACATGCACAATTGTTGAATCTTGTTTCCTTACCTCAGGGTTGCTGCTATTTATCTGACCCCTTTCCAATTCCTGGATCTAGCCTATGGATTCAGTCCCTACCCTCAAGCACAGAAAGAGCATGTGCAGGGGAAGGGAGTGGAGAATGGAGATGAGGGCACTCAGTCAAGGAGAGACCTCTCAGGCTTTGTTCACATGACCATTTGTTCGAATAACCTTCTAACTCATTTTAACATCACCACCACTGTTCACATGATCATGGGTTAAGCTGAGAACAAGCAGGGATACACTGGAGAGGGTAGCTTCTATTCTAGGATGCATCCCTAGATACATCTCATGAAGCCCTTTGCTATCCCAGCAAACTCCAGTCCTTCCTCATTTGTGTGTCCCTCACCTAGCATCACTGCCTCATTGGGTGTTTTCACACGTGACATTGGGCACAGATTAATCAGCTTTAGTGAGGATGAATCCATGCCCAACGTCACGTTTAAAAATTGCCACCCGCTTTCACCATGGTCTGGCTCCTGGGTTGTGAGGTGGGGAAATCCCCAAGTCACAGCCCGAGCTAATCACCACCACGGTTGGGAGCCAGTGAGCCACTGGATCCAGAGTAAAGCAGGCTACCATGTCTGATAGCCCACTCCGCTCCGGAGTGGCGATGTGGGACGGGCGCCATGGCAGTCATCTTTGGCTGACAGTCAGCGAGGGGGGGGGGGCAGGGCACTGCACGCAGCATGGAGGTGGGGGCAACCGCATTTCACCCTGCCCCTGGCCTGGGCTGCCATTGTGCTGCTTTGATGGCCTGATGATCCCGACCAGGGTGAGGGCTGCGTCCACCACCTGGAGAAATCTGTGGCGGTGGAGGCCGCCCCGTCACGTATGAAAACGCTTATTTGACTGCTTGTTATTACAGCACTTCCTGCTGCAAGTTTCACTGGAGGGAGATCAGGAGGGGAGAGGAGGTTTTAACACTGGCTTCTCCTGCTTGTGAGAACAGAGGTGGCAAGAGGTAGTTACTCCAAAGTAAAACCCCAAATGTGCTATGCTCAGGAGAACAGCCCCTTACAGGGCAGGACAGGACTGCTGGGTGTATCCCATTCTTTTAGAGACTGTCATTCTAACCCTACTCTGTCACACTTTCCACCTCATTCTAGATCCAGATGTGCATTAGAAGAAGCTTTCACAGCCCCTGCCACACTGGCATACAGGCCTGTCTCCTGAGTAGCTGAATCTCCAGCATTTGGAAATTCTTTAAGGCGTAAGAGACAAGAGAACAAGCAATTAAGGGGATGACATGTATTGGCCCAACTGTTTTGCCCCTTGTCTGTCTCATAGGAAAACCAGGCATAACTGGAAAACACTTCCTGCCCCCAGCTCAGCCTGTCTATCACAGAAACATGGCTACAGCAGTGAGGAGTGTCAGTCTTCAAAATGCAGAACAGTGCAGTGACTACCTAGAGCCTCTGGTGCTGAGATCTGGAAGTGGCGGGTGCATAGGTGTTCATGTGCATGCACGCGTGTGTGTGCATACCTGCATATGTGTGTATGTGGTCACGTGGCCACTCCCTGAGAATCATCTCATTTCAGCCCCTCTAGATGTAACATTCAAACTATGCCCCCTGCTAACACTGTAACCACCCTCTCAGCAAGCTACACAAACAGTCCAAACGATTCCAGGCACTAACTGGAATTAGTTAGCACCGAATTTCATCTGCCGTTGGGAATCTGAAGATTCTTCTGCTGTGAACAGAAGCATAAGGTGAGCACTGCCAGCCTCTGTGAGAGCAGTAGTTCATTCACCCCTGCGTGCTGTCACCAGCAGCAGCCTGAACTGGATGCTTGAAAGTGTAGAAGCCACAGAGCACCTATGGGGTCATCCATTCCTTCTCCCTCTTTCGTGCTTTACCGCCAAAAAGTTGAGGAGATATTGATCCCTCCTTCCCAAACCCGGGGCAAATATGCCCTCAGCCCCCACTTTCATGCCCAATGTCAGAATACACCCACTGAATTCAATAAGGGGACAAATGTGTAACAGAGGGCAGAGGGCTTATGGCCATTCATATTTGGGACCAAACTGAGTTCAGAACTCAACTCTAGGAATTTAGCAACTGAAACCTCACCGTTGGGAGGTGCTTGGCTACATGCTCCCTGAGGATTTTGGCCTCCTAGGACACAAATAGGTTTTGAAATACTTTTTGAGCTTATGCATGTGAGATGTTTCTCCTGCATTTTCAGTTTAGTGCTGGTGGCTGATTATTGCATGTTATCCCCATATTCCATCCCACAGATGTTAAACCCAATTTATTTTGCTAGTATTCCGTGATGCCGCATGGTGGCACTGCCTGGGATGCAGGTCTGCTGATTTCCTGAGGCATGGACACTTCCTAATCCATCTGCTGCACAGAGAAAGCCAAATCCAGAGCCCTAGGCAAGCAGGCCAGGGCATAGCCATAATGGGGAAAGGTGGTGCAGTTGCACCGGGGCCCATGAGCCTGGGGGCCCATGCATTCCAGTGCAGCTGCATCTCCTGCTGTTGGGATGGGTGTAGGGGGCCCCCATTCCATCTTCTGCACCAGGACCGATCTGGAAACTCCAGCCTAGCTACACCCCTGCGAGTAGAGCCTCCTATCTGCTTACGTGCAGAGTGCTTTTGCTTTCCACATTACACAAAAGGCTCAAGAAGGAAAAACTCTGTTTGTTTGGCCAGAGTTCCCACGGCAACATGCAGGGTTGGCTTTAGAATTTGCTGGGCCCAGGGAGAAGATAAAATGTGGGGTCACTGCTGGTTCTGCCCCTTCCCTTGGGGGCATCCTTTGTGGGGTCCTAGAAGTGGTCATGTTGGGGCTGTGCTGGGAGGCAGTGGGCCCCCCACATCTTGCCCTGGTGAAAACAAGGGCCACTGTGTGGTCCCCAGAAAGAATAAGGTCCAGGACAGTTGCCCTGTGGTAAGGTCAGTTCTGGCAACACATGTGGGATAATTGTTCTTTAGACATGAGGATTCATGAATCCTAAACCATTCACACAGTGACTAAAAAAAGCTGGCTCAAATCAAGAGCAGTGGATTTTTCATATCGAGTGCACGAGCCCTTTGTGTAATCCTGACGCAATGAGAAGCACGCAGAACAGTGGTTCTCAAACTGGGCTCCACAATGCCACAAGTAGTGGCATGCACACAGCTTGTCTGTGGGACAGCAAAGCAGGCTCTGGTCTCCACCAGCACTACTGTCAGTAGCTACAGAGAGCGAAAAAGGCCAAAGGATGGTGAGAAATGGAATGCACACGATGTGGCTTCAGCACAAGTACATTCTGGCCACTCTCAGGCCTCCTGCGTTCATGGCACCAGCAGACAGGGACCGAAGCCACCTGCTTTGTGTGACCGTATCCAGCCTGTGATTTGCATACACAGGGTTGTGCCCATCCCCGGTCGATGCATGGGGGGGTCTGCAAGATATTCAGAGAGTCAATAGTAATCCGTTAGCCCAATAAAGTCTAGGAACCACTAATGTAGAAAATCATGGTAGGGTTACAAATGGTGTCACAGAAACTATCGCCGTGGCTTTGTCTGTCCTTAGGGGACAGAACGGCATTAAAAGGAAATGAGCATGTTAAAGAAAAATCCTGTGTTGATTTAAGAAATTCTCTTTGCCTGAGTTATCAATAACAGGCACAGATCCTGCAAATGCTCAGCACTCAGAGTGCACTTTAAAGACTGTGGATTTCAATCTGAGTCAAGTTACTGATGCTGAAGTGTTTGCAGGATTGGGGCCCCCGCCAGTCAGCTCGGAAAGCAAGTTACAAATTGGATTGACGTTCCTCTCCTTTGTTCATGCTTATTGCACCCTGGGCAATGAAACTAGACTGGTCAGTTTAAATTTTTTTCCTAGTCAGCCTCACTTCCAGCTTGTCATGCGCTAGCAACTAGGGGCTGCAGCAGGCAACGGGTAATATTCTGCTTCTGTTGACAGGCTTAAACATTTTATTGGGTGTAAAAATGGCAGAGGACAGAGGGGACATTTCCCCCCCACCCCTCTCATGCACATGCACACAGACATTTGGGGTTCAGGAGACAGCCCTGTCCTCATTGGGTGTTTTCAGACACATGTGGGGCTGGCCACCCCCAGACGTGCTCCGGGGGTGCACCCTCACATCTGTCTGCTTGCAGCCCCATCTGGGTCGGGTTTTAACCGACCCAGCGGCTGCTGTGGTCCCTGGTCCCTCCATGCAACACCCCCTGCCCCAGAGTTGTGGTCAGATCTCTAGGCTGCCACCCAAAATTCTATGGTGTTGCCTGGGGCAGCCCCCAGTCAAGAACGGAGCTGTAGCAGTCATCTGCCGAGGAGATGGACAGCAATTCCACCACGGGCCAGTGCCCTTTGCTGGCAGTGCTCTGAGATGTTCTGGAGCACCTCAAGCAGGGCTGGAGCGAAGCAGGGACAGAGAGCCTGCGCTGCCTCTTCTCTGCTTGCACACCTGGCGGCCTGCCTTTAGACAGACGGCCCACCTGGGGATGAGGTGGAGCAGAAACAGGGCTGCTGTCCATCTAAAAAGACCCATTGTCAGCACTGTTTCTGCAAGGAGGCGAGTGTAATCCTCTGCAGCCTTGCAGAATGTTCATCAAGAGCTACACCAGCAGCTGGAAGCTTGAATTGCTCATCCACAGACTGCACGCCTTACCAATACCTCTATTTAGGGAAATCCTGATCAAAGGTTTTTAGCAGAGTTTTATTTATTTATTTTACTATTTTATATCCCACCCCTTCTGCAGAGCAGCTTGGGGCGGCTTACAATTTATAACAAAAATATAAAACATATAAAATAGCAATATAAAACATAGTGAAGCCATAAAAATATAAACATAAAACAAAACCCCACCCACCCACCGTAACCCTCAACCCCGCTCAACCCATCCCTTCCTCATCCGTCCCCTCCACCAAATGCCTGGCGGAACAGCCAAGTTTTACAAACCCGATGAAAGGTCAGTAGGTCTGGGGCCAGGCGAACCTCCTCAGGGAGGGAGTCCCACAGCTGAGGTGCGGTCACTGAGAACGCCCTCTCCATAGTGGCCTCCTGATTTACTCGGGGGACCTCCAAGAAGGCGCCCCCAGCAGACCGCAGGGGTCGATCGAGGACCCAGGAAGTGAGGCGGTCCCACAGATAGGTTGGGGCGAGGCCGTGCAGGACTTTAAAGGTAAGGACCAACACCTTGAATCAGGCCCGGAAGAAAATAGGCAGCCAGTGCAGAGAACGAAGCACTGGTGTAATGTGCTCCCGGCAACCCGACCCCATAAGGAGCCAAGCCGCCGCATTCTGCACCAGCTGCAGCCTCTGGACCATCACCATAGGCAGGGAGAAAGAAAACAGAGCATATGTGCTCAGAGAGGGAGTTCCAGACATAGGGAAAAGCAGTGTAGGAAGTGGTAGACTCTGAGGTGGGTGAGGGGAGTAGCAGAGAAAGAGCGAAGTTCCAAGCAAGGAACAGAGCAGGAAAGGAGAACAGAAAGATAGGGATGAGCACGGCCATGAAGAGCCTCAAAGCAGGCGAAGACAAGACGTTTATGCTGGATGTGAAGGGAGAGAGAGAGCCTGTGGAGTGAGCAGAGAAGGGGGTTGAACTTGATGAAAGAAAACACAAACAGAGAAAGGATACAAGAAGGAACAGAACCCAGCACTCTTAATGTGGCGGCCTCAAAGTCCAGTTACCCAGCCCAGTTATCAATAACAGGCACAGATCCTGCAAATGCTCAGCACTGAGAGAGCACTTTAAAGACTGTGGATTTCAATCTGAGTCAAGTCACTGATGCTGAAGTGTTTGCAGGATTGGGGCCCCCGCCAGTCAGCTCGGAAAGCAAGTTACAAATTGGATTGACGTTCCTCTCCTTTGTTCATGCTTATTGCACCCTGGGCAATGAAACTAGACTGGTCAGTTTAAATTTTTTTCCTAGTCAGCCTCATGATTAGCAATGCAGCATCCTAACCAACTGCTGTTTAACTATTGGTAACTATGTAAAATCTTTCCTTAGTAGCTGGATTTAAAAATAAACAAAAAACACAACTTACTCCAGTTGAATTTTTGCAAAGAAAATCTGAAGGTAAGGGACTCAGGTCTATTTCAATTTATGTGACTGATTTCCTTTCCGACTTAATGCTGACTTTGCATGATTCTAGAACTAGGGAATGTGCAATGAATTAACAGGCAGCAGTCATGAGCCACAAACTACTTACTCCAGAGTAGCCCCATTGAAGACTGTAGAGGACTTCAATGGGCCTACTCTGGAGTAAGTGCTTTGTGGATCACAGCAAGAATGTTTAAAACAAAACAGGAAGCTATTTTTTAACACAGCACAACATTAACTAATGGAACACATTGCGAGGAGATGTCGTGAAGGACACACTTATAGCTCAGTTCCAAATTGGATTAGATAAATTCATGGAGGACAGATCCTTCGGTGACTATTAGCCAAACAGGTTATGGAAAGGAAACCCCTGACTACCCCAAATTAGGAGTAAAGAACAGGAAATTGGCCCCTTCATGTATGCCCAGTGTTTAAACACTTCAGGTGTTGTTAGATGTGTAATCATCACCAGGGTTCCTAGTTTTCTGTTTAGTGCAGAAAAACAGAGAAAAACACGGAATTTCTGTTTTATCAGAGAAAAACATGGAATTCCTGTTTTCCCAGAGAAGAACACAGAATTTGGAGTTTTTCTGGGAAATTTCTGCCTGCAAAAGCTCACTGTCAGCAGTGATGGTAGTGGAAATTTAAAGGAGATGGAAGCTCTGCAGAGGTTCTGGCGTGCACCTGCATCAGAGAGAAGAGATTTGGCGTGAGAACACAGCTGCATCTGGCTTTTGGTGAGGCAGAGGTATGTTGAGGTCTGTGCCGGGGCTGGCAGGGAAGAGGGAGTTAAAGTAGCACACACACACACACACACACACCTGCAGAGGGAGAGACTAAGGCCGTTTTTAGACGAGCGCGGCGGCGCCCGCGCTTGTTTCTTAAAAAAGCCGGCAGCCCGTTCCACACGTGACGCTGCCGCCGAATACGCGCATGCGCGGCCGACGCGCATCCATTTCCGGGCGCGAACTGACCGGGTCGGCGATCGAGGCTGGTCATACGTGGCCGGAAATGGATGCGCATCGCCGGCGCATGCGCGTATTCGGCGGCAGCGTCACGTGTGGAACGGGCTGCCGGCTTTTTTGAAAACAAGTGCGGGCGCCGCCGCGCTCGTCTAAAAACGGCCTTGGACTCCGTGGAGGGGCTGGGTGATGTGGAATATTATTTTATTTTGTTATTTGATTGGCAAGGGCAACCAGTGCATCAAATTGTCACCAAAAAAATGAATAATTTGCAATAAACACTTTCTAATTTGAACAGCCAAAAATGCAGATTTTGGTGTTTTTAATCAGAGAACTTAGGTTTCCCCCCCAGAATTTCCATATTTTTTGTCAGAAAAAACTAGGAACCCTGGTAATCACTACCACCAATTCCTAGGTCCATAAGCAAGCAGTTGCTTATGTTGCTCTCCTTTTCCTCATTTCTGATTGGTGCTGAGCTCCAATTCAGTGTTCTCCGCCCTGAAAGCTATAATGGGCCATGGCTACATTGCTACTACACTATGCCCACTCACAGGAGGTACCATTCCATCGTGGAGCCCATTATGAGGAGCAAGCAGTTGCACGTCTAAACAGGATCTCACAACATCTAGGTGCAACTCTCCAGAAACAGGAGTAGCAGTGGCAGGAGAAGCAGAGAACCGTAAGTGGTGCTTCCCCTGCCTGAAACAAGAGGCACTGAAGGCAAGTGACATGGGACCTGGTGCAGCTCCTGCTGCAGTCACATGCTGTTCCCTGATTGATGGCCTGAGAAAGGTGCCATTTCAGGGTAGATTCTAGGTATGGTGTCTTTTCTCCACTCCAGGAATAAGCAAGCCAGTCTCAAGATACAAAGTTTAAGATCTTTACTAAAATGCTTAAAATTAATCACTACAACAAAGTAAATAAATAATAGTTGGCATTCCATTAGAACTTCCACCTGCCTTAACTATAGCCTATATAACAACAGAATAAAGTGTCGGGGAAACCACACACTATCCCAACCCCTCCTCTGCTCACACGCTCGGTTAGAGTAAATGCCCATCAGGATAGAGGATGGGCCAAAGGGTCTCACTGAGACCAGGCCCCTATCATCATAGGGCGCAGAGGTTGAGGAAAGGACAAGGCCCCACACCGTTCGCCTCGTCCACACCCACTGATCATTCTAGGAATGGGGGAAGGAGAGTTCGTGGGGCAAAAGTGGGTGAACAACCGGGGAAGGGCCCAGGTCAGGAAGGGACGGGGAAGAGGAAGGTGTAGCTCACAAGTTCCCTTCGCCGCTGAAAGGCGGCGAAGGGGTGATTGTCACCCCCCCCCCTGTTGTTCACAGCCATGTTCCCCCAAACATACCATGTTGCCCTCCCCGGCAGGCGGGGAGGGAGTCCTGGAAATGGCCGCTACGGGGAAGCCAGTTAGAAGGCTTCCCCGTGCAAGGCAGGTTGCTGGGCAACCGTCCCTGGACGCAGCGGCAAGACGCTGCTGCGTGGGACCTGGAGCCCCGCCCCTTTTAGGAAGGGCGGGCTCCTGAAGAGCGGGAAAAAGCCCGCCAGACCATTGGGCTTGGGCAAAGAAGCAGCAGCAGAGAAGCATTGCTGCTGACCTACCCGAGCCTGCAGACAGCCATGGGGCGAAGAAAAGGAGCGGCGGCTGCCGCAAAGAAAAAGAAACGGCCCCAAGCAATCAAAACAGGAGGGAGCAAGAACCTCCAGAGGCAGAGGGTGGAGCGGGGAGGGAGAACCCTCCCCCCCAACAAACAATGCTCGAAAGGCTGATGGAATGCGAGGTCCTATTAAGGGCACGAGGCCCTGTGGCGGTAAGGGGAACGCCCTGTGAGGTGTATCCCGATTTCCATGTGGGTGCCCCTGGGCAGCAGGGGTACCGGGGGGGGGCCCACGGGGATCCGGGGATCCGGATCAGGGCCCAAACAGCGGGGGGTCCTCCATCCCAGGGATGAGGTGCAGTGTGCGTGTAACGCAGGTACCTGCAAGATTCCGGGATGGTCAGGAAAGTTCCCAAAGTTCCCAGGTGAATGAAGTCATGAGGGGCAGTAGCCAGATTGAGAGAGACACAGCACCAGCACCGATGGGTGCAACAAGGGTCCCGGGGAGCGGGGAAATAACAGGAGAACCAAGCAGCAGCCATGGGACCAGTATGGGTCCCCTGTTGCAAGCACTGTACCCAGGGGGGCTGGCGGGGCCTTCAAGGGCAGGAGACCAGGGTATCAGGGCCTCAGATCCCTATGGGGTCCCAGGATGGATGGCCCATCAATACGGGGCAAATAATCCCCCCATTTACCAGCAGGAACCCAGGGCGGGACCGGGCCAGCAGGGCCCACGAAACGCCGCCTGGGAGAGTTATGTTTCTGTACAGGATGACGGGCCACCAGATGCGAGAAGGAGGCGCACCGAGGTCCAAGAGCAACCAAGATATCCTACAGAGGCAGAGATGTGGGATAGAATTCGAGCCCTCGAGAGAGAGCTTCGCGAGGGAGGACCGGCTGAACAGGAGACGAGGCAAGGGGCAAGTCGGAACCCAGGCAGAGCAGGTGAGTCAGAAGCGGGGCAAGAAAGGGCCCATACAAGGCAGGACCAGCCACCACAGATGGGGCAGGGAGGAAGAATGGGGGAAGACGTCCACCCCACTTCACAGCATGGGGATCTAGCAATTTGCCAGCCAGCCCCTACCGGGAGCACACCACAACATGCTGGGGGGGGAGACATTACGTGCACTGGGTCTTCGCCGGTGCCCCGGCTAATAAAACTTGACGGATCATGGGTGTGGGTAACACCAGCTGTGGCACCCAATCCGAGCTCAGATGGAGGGGCGGCACTGGAGTATGTAGAATATGAAGCAGAGACCAGGTCTAGCTATAAGGAAAACAGAGTAAGAGATAAACCTACTACCGAAACAGAACCACAGGGGGAAGGAACCACTAGCCTACCTCCCCCGCCGCCAGGAGGTGCCATACCATCCGTGGCGGCACCATTTGGATCACATTTACCCCTTGCCACAAAAGAAAAAATAGTGAAGGGTGAATATGTGGACGTTTTCGCCCTGCTTTTCAGTGATCCAATACTGGATCACTCGGAACGGGATGAGGAGAAAGAGAAGGAGAAATTCCGCCGCCCGAAAGCTGACCGAAATTGGGAGAATTGGACGGCAGCATGGGCAATATACATGGGAGTAGTGTTGCAAGCCACCCCTAGCAGAGGGTTGGAGTTACACAAGTATGCCGATATTATTAGAAGGGCATACGGGACAGGCCCCGCAGGAGGGTGGCTGAGATATGACGAAGCTTTTCGTCATAGAGCAGCCACAACACCAGGTCTAAGATGGGACATGCATGCCGCAGATTTGTGGCTAGAGTGCATGGTAGATGTTACCAGAGCCCCGCGGGCAGATAGTGGACACCCACTAGTAAGAGGGGGTGTAGCCCCGGCTAACGAGCCATTTCGGAACGAAAGCCGGAGGGCGGGCCAGGTACCCGGCGCCTGCTGGGAATACAACAGAGCAGGACGGTGTAACAGGGCCACATGTCGTTTCCGCCACACTTGCGCCAATTGTGGGGGAGGGCACGCAGAAACCAATTGTTATCGACCCCGCCAAAAAGGAAAAAAGGGTGGATTTGGGCAGGGTAGGGGCTATGGCAAGGGAAGCCAAGGCCCTACAGCTGCACCCCGTCATGCAAAGGGGGCCGACGCCAGTCAAAATTAACTGTCTGGCAAAGGCCCTCGCCAGTCATCCGGACCCGGAGGAGGCCAATTATGTTATCCAAGGGTTTATAGAAGGTTTTAGGATACCGGCTGGGTCAGTGCAGACAAGAAAAATAATTAGGAATTTGAAATCAACAATTGGTATGGAAGGATTAGTAAGGCAGAAAATAGCCAAGGAAGTTGCGGAAGGTAGAATCGCAGGCCCCTTTGCGCGGCCCCCAATGGAGAACATGATAGTCTCCCCATTGGGAATCGTGCCAAAGAAGGCTCAAGGTGAGTATCGTATGATCCATCACCTATCTTACCCCCAAGGGAGTTCAGTCAACGATGCCATTCCTAAGGAATTGGCCACCGTTAAGTACGCATCATTTGATGAGGCAGTGATAAAAGTTAAAGCAATGGGAAAGAGTGCCCTTATTGCCAAGTGCGACATAAAGTCAGCATTCAGGCTGTTACCAGTTCACCCCACTAGCTTTCACCTCCTGGGATTCCAATTCGACGGCTTATACTACTTCGATCGAGCTATGCCAATGGGATGCTCGATATCCTGTTCGGCCTTCGAACGGTTCAGTTCCCTTATAGAATGGGTCTTCTTACAAAGAACACCTGTCGGGGACATTACCAAATATCTAGATGATTTTTTGATAATGGGCCACGCACACACAGAAGAATGTGCAACGGCATTAAGGGTTTTTCAGGAAACAGCTAGTGAGTTGGGGGTACCGCTGGCACCTGAAAAAACCGAAGGTCCATGTACCAGGTTAACATATTTGGGAATTGAACTCGACACGGAGAGAATGTTGTCCAGGCTCCCAGACGATAAGCTAGTAGTTTTGAGAACAAAGATCAGGGACTGCTTAAGGACACGAAAGATAACCGTTCGTGCGTTGCAGTCACTAGTGGGGAGTTTGAACTTTGCATGTCGGGTTGTCACGCCTGGTAGGGCATTTTTGTCATGACTTTACGGAAAGTTGAGAGGTGAACTTTCCCCTCATCACAGGATACGGGTTAACGGGGAAATGAGACAGGACTTGCACTTATGGTTAACATTCCTGGACAGCTTCAACGGGGTTAGTTTCTGGATGGAGAGGCTTAACCTCGGGACAGAGTTGCAAGTGCAATCAGATGCAGCAGGCGGGGCAGGATTCGGGGTTTACTTTCGTACCCGGTGGTGCGCGGAAAGATGGCCGGATGAATGGCATGCATCAGGGGTCACGAGGGATCTCACTTTCTTGGAGTTATTTCCCATAGTAGTGGCATCCCTTGTATGGACTACAGAGTTTAACAACCGCACGATATTGTTTTGGTGCGACAATCTGGCTGTAGTGCATGTGATAAATTCATTATCTTCCCGATCACCCAGGGTAATGGCCTTAGTCAGGACACTGGTGCTTAATTGTTTGAGAAACAACATTTTATTTAGGGCCCGACACATCCCTGGAATCGATAATGGCATTGCCGATGCCCTTTCTCGGTTCCAGATGGACCGTTTCCGAGAACTAGCACCGTGGGCGAGAGCAAATCCGGACCCGCTGCCCCCTGGCCTATGGACCCTTGGGAGTTAGAACTGGAAACCATCGTACAAGGTTCATTGGCCCATAGGACACAGACCGCCTACGGTAGGGCCTTTTGGGAATTTCAGACCTTCCGGCATAAGAAAGGGTGGTTAGATGGATTTCCTATTACTGAGACAGAAGTACTTCAATTCGCCACTCACCTTCGGGGGATGGGGTTAGCGGTGGGCACAATAAGGGGAAAGATCGCTGCCCTTAACTTCATTAACAAACTAAAAGGGTTCCCAGCACCGGACGGAGGTTTTTATCTGAAACATATGCTAGAGGCATGGGCCCGAACTGGAAATACCAACACCCAAGTCCGGGAACCAATCACAACCCCAATGTTGAAAGGCATAGTGGAAAGGTTAAAAACCGTTTGTTACAACAATTACGAGGCCCAAGTATTTACTACAATATACGTAATAATGTATTTTGGAGGTTTTCGTATTAGTGAAGTAGTCATAGGGTCACGGTCTGACAGTACCAACAGGGCATTGGCTATAGGAGACATAGAGCTGACCAGTGATAGAGTCCTCATCCGACTGAGAATTTCCAAGACTGACCAAAAAGGGAAGGGAACCACCATAAGGCTGTACCGAAGCGGTCCTCCAGCTATTTGCCCAGTGGAACAGAGTAGGCGGTACCTAGACATACGCCCGGAGAGAGATGGCGCATTTTTTGTACACAAGGGAGGGGCACCGGTTACCACATCACAATGTATGGCCGTACTGAGATTAACTATAAAAGAAATGGGATTGCCACCCGGTGAATTTGGTTTACATTCTTTTAGAATAGGAGCGGCCACCACAGCAGCAGCGGCCGGACTCCCTGAACAAGCTATTAAGGCAGTCGGGAGGTGGAGATCTGGGGCTTACAAAAAATACATACGGCCATATCAATATTAAAAGTGTGTTTCTGTTTCGCCAGGAGGAGCCAGTGGTGCAGTACGGACTAACGGGTGGATCGTTGGGCACAGTCTGGTCCGCTGGGCAGGTGCTGCCGCTGCAAGAGCCCCCGGGGGAAAGAACTTGGGCCTCCAGGAATTTGTCAATCTTAAATGGGCAGGGAGGAGTGGTATGAGATGGAGTCAACTACTCCCAACACTTAGGGGGATAGGGAATCATACAACCCCACAGATACTTGTCATCCATTTAGGGGAAAACGATCTAACAACTAGAAAGGGAATTAATTTGGTGATTCAAATTAAACAGGATTTAAGCACCATTAAACGTTGGTTTGAAAGGGTCCATATAGTATGGACGAATTGGATTCCCAGGATAAGATGGGACAAAGCCAGAAAACCTGGGAAGTTAGACAAATCTAGGAAGAGTATCAATAGGGAGATCGTTAAGTTTGTAGAAAGTTTAGGGGGGTCTAGTTGGGGTCACAAAGGAATTGTTTACACTAGACCAGAGCTTTACTGGCCTGATCGAGTTCACTTGTCCCCAATGGAGAATGAGATGTATCTGGCAGCATTGACTGAACATCTGGAGAAATTATTAATTGGATAGGTGGTGGGTGTCGGGGCAGTTCGAAGGAATGCCCCTATGTGGCAGGGGTCCAGTATGCTAAGATAGGTTAAATAGGTAGGATATAGAATAAGAAGAGTCATCTCCTTAAGAGATGGGGAGATGAGACCTTGTGTAATGCATGGCACGGCATGCATGAGGGTCAAGCTCCCTGGGAGCGGTGACCTAATGGGTGAGTAGGGACAGGCACTGTCTTCATACCCATTGGGCATCGTCTCCTTACTCGACCCCGCAGAGGGCTAGCACCCCCTTTTCGGCCAAACCAGGGGTTGTCGAAAGAGGGGAGTTTTGAAGTGAAAGGGACTGTCACTGGAAGGCACATCCAGGACAATTCCAGAGTTAAAAAGTTATCTTAGTTGTTGGCATACTGGACCCAGAATTGCATGGTGCAATTACCCACCAGCCTTTAAGGATTTGAATTGGATTAAAGAATGCGGTCAGTTTTACACCAAATACATGTCTCTGTGTGTCGATTTGGGGGGGTGCGCCGACAAGGAGGTAGCGAAGGTCCCAGGAAGGGAGACGGAATCCACGTACCCACTGTCACCACCCTTGCTTGCACACTGAGGGAAAGGGGGGAGGACATGCAACATACACACCACACACAACAATCTCAAGGTAGCACAATCAACATTACAAGCACTTAGCTCTCAGGTGGCCGGTCTGCACTTTTGATCACCTGTGCTGGGGCATCCCCGGCACTGGCGTTAAGTAGCTGGGGTCCCGCCCCTTGCCACGCCGCAAGTCTCGCGGAGTGGCGCACAGTACATGGTGCCGCCTCTGCGGCGGTGGAGTCTGCCCCGCCCAATTCCCGCCGGGCTCTCAGAGCAACCGGGGAAGGGGGCGTTGCCTCCAGACGGGCTGCGGCAGTTGGGCTCGGAGCCGCCGCCAGGGCCATGCCCCTCCTTTCTGGAGACGGCGGCGTTGCATGACAAAAGTATGAAATCACTACCAATAAGAAGAGATATGAATAACATATGAACAACCAAAGTAAAGGAAATAATGATTACCCAAGAACTTAAGGATTTGTAAGACTTTTAAAGTTGTTCTGTACTCAGCTAGCCAGGTTGAGAACAAACAATAGCTCACCCCGAACCTAAGTATGAAGAGGAAGAAAGCAGTCTTCTGCAGAAGGGATCCCCAAAGTTGGACAGGGAACAATAATTACAATTACTTCCCCTCCCACCACTGTATTTATCCCATCCATCAACATTCTAGCCTAATTGTGACCTGACCACGGGTATTAGATCCAATTGGCTGACAGCTTCTCACTTATGTTGTTCTCCTTTTCCCCATTTCTGATTGGTGCTGAGCTTCAGTTCAGTGTTCTCAACCCTGAAAGCTATACAAGTGATCCAGATATTCTCAGTCCTCAGCTGCTTTAGCAAGTTACCAGTTTCCTATTAATCATTTCCAGAGGTACCTTTAACCCATAAGCTAGTTCCCTGTCAGCTCTTTCTATGAAACCATAGGAGAACAGATGTACCCACAAAATCTACGTCCCCAAGGGCAGAACGGGAAGCAGCAGTGGAGAAATAGGGACCCACCTCCGCACTACCACTTGTTTTTAGACAAACGCCTCCCCATCCATCATGTACATTGCAGCGCCATACTGGCACCCTGTGCAACCCTGCAACTTGCATGATGGGTGGGTGACTGGTGGGAAGGTGCTTGTTTAAAAAAACACCCACAATCCTGCCTCCCCTGCCACTGGTTACCCACAAGTTGTTGTGTAATGTGAATAAACAAATGTTCACAATACACTACATATTCAGGATTGCCCCTGATGGCAATATTGAACATGTAGTAGTAGTCAGTTTATTCCAGATCGGCTATTTGCCATTCACCGGTGACTGAACATGTAATTATCACAACGTTTTAAAAAAATAACCTTCCTCAAGTCTCAAGCATTCAGTACTCCTCCCTCCTGTCTTCTCCTCCTCTTGCCCCAACACCGCCATCTCTTCTCTCAACGCCTTTCTTGCCATGACCCTCGACTCTCTTGCCCCCCTCTCCTCCCACCCCGTTCGACCCCAAAACCCCCATCTTTGGCTCACCCCTACTATCCTCTACCTCCGCTCATGCACCCGGGCTGCTGAATGCCTCTGGCGCAAATCCCGCTCCCACCCTGACTTCCTCCACTATAAATTCTCCCTCTCCTCCCTCTCTTCTGCTATCTCCCTGGTGAGGCAACACTACTATGCCTCCCAGGTTGAATCCTACTCTCATGACCCCCACCGCCTCTTCTCCACCTTTGACTCCCTTCTCAAGACCCCCTGCCCCCCTCTTCCCTTTCTGCCCAGGAACTCGTTTCATTCTTCACCTCAAAGATTGACAAGATCCGCCAGGACACTGCTTCCCACCCGTCTCCTCTCCCCACTCCCTCACCGCCCCTCTCCCTCTCCTCCTTCCCTCCTGCCTCTCTTGAGGAAATCTCCTCTTTGCTCTCTTCCTCCAACCCCTCCACCTGCCCTCTCGACCCAATCCCGCCCCGCCTCCTGACCTCCATTGCTCCCACTGTCGCCCCTCCCCCCTTTTACATGTTATTAATCTCTCCCTCTCCACTGGCTCCTTCCCCTCCGCCTTCAAGCATGCTGCTGTCTCTCCCATCCTCAAAAAGACCACCCTCGACCCCTCTGACCCCTCTAGTTACCAGCCGGTCTCCCTCCTACCCTTCACCTCTAAGCTTCTGGAATGGGTCGTCTACTCCCGCTGCCTGGACCTCCTCTCTGCCAACTCCTCCCTGGACCCTCTCCAATCTGGCTTCCGCCCCCTTCACTCTACTGAAACTGCCCTTGCCAAGATCACCAATGATCTACTTGTCACTAAATCTAATCGCCTTTACTCCATTCTTGTCCTCCTTGACCTCTCTGCTGCCTTTGACACTGTCGACCACTCACTCCTACTGGACTCTCTTCACTCCCTAGGTTTCTGCGGCTCTGTCCTTGACTGGTTCTCCTCCTACCTCTCTGACAGCTC